>MU698310.1:66689-78691 GCA_026770625.1 Nicotiana glauca
ACCCACCCGGACACTGGTGCTCATACTTCACCTGCTGGCAGTTGAGGCATCTAGACACATAGTCAACTATATCCTTCTTCATTCGCCTCCACCAGTAGTGCTGCCTCAAGTCATGATACATCTTCGCAGCACCCGGATGGATGGATTACCGCGATCTATGGGCCTCTGCTAGAATCAACTCTCGAAGATTATCGACATTGGGCACACAAATCCGGCCCTGCATCCTCAATACCCCATCATCCCCGATGGTCACATCCCTGGCATCACCATGCCGAACTCTGTCCTGAAGAACAAGCAAGTGAGGGTCATCATATTGTCGCTCCCTGATATGATCAAATAGGGAAGACCGAGAAATCACACAGGCTAGAACCCGACTAGGCTCCGAAAGGTCCAATCTCACGAACTGTCTGGCTAAAGCCTGAACATCCATCGCCATAGGTATCTCTGAGGTTGGTAGATATGCCAAACTACCCAAACTCTCCGCCCGGTGACTCAAGGCATCGGCAACCACATTGGCCTTGCCCGGGTGATAAAGAATAGTAATATCATAATCCTTTAGCAACTCTAACCATCTCCTCTGACGCATATTTAGGTCCTTCTGCTTAAGTAAGTGCTGCAAACTCCAATGGTCAGTATAGATCTCACAAGGCACCCCGTACAAATAATGACGCCAAATCTTCAAGGCATGAACAATAGCAACTAACTCAAGATCGTGGACAGGGTAGTTCTTTTCATGTACCTTCAACTGTCTGGACGCGTAGGCAATCACCCTGCCGTCCTGCATCAAGACCGCTCCAAGTCCAACCCGTGAGGCATCACAATAAACTGTATAGAACCCCGAACCGGTAGGCAGCATCAAGATTGGGGCTGAAGTCAAAGCTGTCTTGAGCTTTTGGAAGCTCGCCTCACACTCCTCTGTCCACTAAAATGGGGAACCCTTTTGAGTCAATCTAGTCATAGGGACCGCAATCGATGAAAACCCCTCCATAAAGCGACGGTAGTAACCCGCCAAGCCGAGGAAACTGCGAATATCTGTAGCTGAGGAGGGCTTGGGCCAACTCTGCACAGCCTCCACCTTCCTCGGATCCACTCGAATGCCTTCACTCGATACCACGTGGCCTAGGAATGCCACAGAACTCAGCCAGAACTCACATTTTGAGAACTTCGCATATAATTTCTTCTCTCTCAGAGTCTGAAGCACTATCCTCAGGTGCTGCTCATGATCTTCCCGGCTTCGGGAATATACCAGAATATTATCAATAAAAACAATCACGAATGAGTCAAGATATGTCCTAAATACATTGTGCATCAAATGCATAAAAGCTGCCGGGGTATTAGTCAGCCCAAATGACATAACAATGAACTCGTAATGACCATACCGAGTCCTGAAGGTAGTCTTCGAGATATCTGGCTCCCGAATATTCAAGTGATGATAACCTGAGTGCAAATCAATCTTGGAAAACACCTATGCGCCCTGAAGATGGTCAAACAGATCATCGATATGAGGTAAAAGATATCGTTTCTTCACTGTAACTTTGTTCAATTGGCGATAATCAATGCACATTCGCATAGAACCATCCTTCTTCTTCACAAACAAGACAGGACCACCCCATGGCGAAACACTGGGTCGAATAAAACCCTTACCCAATAATTCCTGCAACTGATCCTTCAACTCCTTCAACTCAGGAGGGGCCATGCGGTATGGAGGAATGGAAATGGGCTGAGTGCCTGACAACAGATCAATGCCAAAATCGATATCTCTATCGGGTGGCATGCCCGGAAGATCAGCTGGAAATACATCGGGGAAATCCTGTACCACTGGGACCGAACCAACAGAATGGGTGTCAACACTGACATCTCTCACATAAGCTAAATACGCGGCACACCCCTTCTCAACCATACGTTGAGCTTTAAGGAAAGAGATAACTCTGCTGGGAGTATGATCTAAAGTACCACTCCACTCAATACGTGGAACACCTGGCATAGCCAGTGTCACGATCTTAGCGTGACAATCAATAATAGCATGATGGGGAGACAACCAGTCCATGCCCAGAATAATATCAAAGTCAACCATACCGAGTAATAATAGATCTGCCCTGGTCTCAAAACCACGAATAGTAACCGGACATGACCGATAAACGCAGTCCACAACAAGAGAATCTCCCACAGGAGTACAAACATAAATGGGGGCACTCAAAGAATCCCGAGGCACACCCAAATGTGAAGCAAAATACGAGGACACATATGAATAAGTAGAGCTTGGATCGAATAGAACCGGTGCCTCTCTGTGACAAACAAGAATAATACCTGTGATGACAGAATCGTAGGCAACCACCTCAGTACGAGCAGGAATGCAATAGTATAGCAGAAAAGATATAATATTTGCGGAAAACCCAATTAAAACTGAACATATGAGAAATAACAACTGAGTATAAGGCCGTCCGGCCTGTACAACTCTAAGAATATGCGGAAGTCTACAACCAAATCCCAAAACCCAGAAACTCACGGGAAACATAGGCTAATAGAATTCCAATAAGTACTCTAATCTCCAGAATAACTACATCAAAAGTATGATAGGATAACATCTCTACAACTAGAATAAGGAAGAAGACTCTTCGGTCTGCGGACGCTGCAGATATACCTCGAAGTCTCCGTATGTCTCCTCGCCTCAAGGATAGTGCGCCTGAGTAGAGGTACCTGTATGATCTGCACATGAAAAACATGCGCAGGAAGGGCATGAGTACACCACAGCGGTACTCAGTAAGTGCCAAGCCTAACCTCGGTTGGGTAGTGACGAGGAAAGGTCAGGGCCCTACTGAGGTAAAAGTAATACAGTAACAATCATTAACAGGATGGAAGTCCGACACAAATTAATAAATGCGACAATGTAATAAGGCAAAACAACGAACAAGGATAACTGCAAGGATATAGCAGAAACACAAGTAAACACATCTAAATTCCAAAATACCAACGAGGGTCTCCCAGGATACCGTCCTGTAGCCCTTTCCTCAATTATTCAATGGACCTCCAGGATACCGTCCCGTAGTCCAACTCTCATATCAATATCGAGGATCTCCCAGAATACCGTCCCGTAGTCCAAAATAAAAGTGCAGGGGATCTCCTGGGATACCGTCCCGTATTCCCAAAATAAAAGTGCAGGGGGATCTCCCGGGACACCGTCCCGTAGTCCCAAAATAAAAATGCAGGGGGATCTTCCGGGATACCGTCCCGTAGTCCCAAAATAAAAATGCAGGGGGATCTCCCGGGAATCGAACCCGTAGTCTCAAAGTAAATGCGCAATCACAGCCAGAAACAAACCACGGGATAAGTACGAAAAATAGAGCAGTAGATAGAACTAGCCTAGCATGCTTCACGTAGTACAATTAAACAACTTAAGCAATTAGGCAATTAAGTCAGTTAGACATGCTTTCCTAGTCTAGCACAAGTAATAAGTTTCAAGTAAGATAAGGCAAATAAGAAAGAAAGTTAAATATTAACAACTTAAGTAAAACCGGATTTTTATCAATCGGCTCAAGTACGCACTCGTCACCTCGCGTACAAGGCACTCAAATATCAAGAACAAATCCTAAGGGGAAAGGTCCCCCACACAAAGTTAGACAAGCCACTTACCTCGAACCGGCTCAATATCAATAGAAACCACGCCTTTGCCACGAGTATCCGACTCCAAATGGCCCAAATCTATTCAATTCAATTACATATCGTAAATAATATTGCAAACAACTGATTCCACTATTAAAATTAAAGCTAGGGCGCGAAAATAGGTAAAATGACCAAAATGCCCCTCCAGCCAACGTCTCGGAATCGAATAATTTTCACATTTTCAGAACCCTCGTACTCTCACGAGTCTAACCATATAAAAATCTCCCAAATCGGAGGTCAAATGCCCCCTCAAAACCCAATAGTTTGGTCTATGAAGTTTTACCCCAAATTAACCAAGTTTTGATCCTAAATTCGAATTCCAATGATGTATTTAGCTATATAATGATGAAATATAATGAAAAGGGATCAAAGAAACGTTACCCAATGATTTTCTCTTCAAAACCCACTCAAAATCGCCTTCTCCCGAGCTCTCAATCGATTTTCAAACTTATGAAATTAAACCCTCGAAATTGATATTTCTGAACAGTCATTTCCGCTTCTGCGGACAAGGGACCGCTTCTGCGGTCCCGCTTAAGCGGAAACCAACCGCTTCTGCGGTTTTCATTAAAAGGGCTGGGGTCGCACCTGCGATAGCTGGGCCGCTTCTGCGGCTCCGCTTATGCGATGATTTAGCCGCTTCTGCGGCTTCTGAGGAAAAGGCACGAGTCGCTTCTGCGACCAAATAGCCGCTTCTGCGGCTCCGCTCCTGCGAAAAAGGTGACCGCTTCTGCGGTCTCTGAGGGGAAGGCCAAACTCGCTTTTGCGATGAAGAAGCCGCTTCTGCGGTTCCCAAACCGCAGAAGCGAAAATACCAGAAGGCAGAATCCTTCAGCTATTCATCTAACTTCAAAATCTTCCGTCAACCACCCGGAATCATCCCGAGGTCCCCGGGACCTCAACCAAAAGCACCAATACCACCTAATACCTTATTCAAACTTGTACCAATCCTTAAAACACCTAAAACAACACCGGAAACTCGATTAAATCAAAGATTCAAGCCTAAGAACTTCAAATTCTATCAAAACACGCTTTCGGTCAAAAACCTACCCGAACCTCGCCCGAATGACCTGAAATTTTGCACGCACGTCCCAAATGACATGACGGAGCTACAGCAACTTCCATAATTCAAATCCGACCCTCGGATCAAATACTCACTATCGGACCGGAAACTTCAAAAATTCCAACTTCGGCATTTCAAGCCTTAATGAGCTACGAACCTCCAAAATACTTTCCGAGCATGCTCCCAACCCCGAAATCACCTAACGGAGCTAACAGAACCATCAGATTTCCATTCCGAGGTGGTCTTCACACTGTTCCGAATACAGACCATTTTTCAACTCTTATGCTCTCATTTAGGGACTAAGTGTCCCAAAATACTCCGAATCCTAACACCGAACGTCCCAGCAAACCAAAATAGCAGAAATGAACTTAGGGGTAGCAGTTAATGGGGGATCGGGGCGTAAATTCTAAAAACGACTGGCCGGGTCGTTACAGGAATGTCCATTCATGTGTAAATAATCAAAACATGGCACGGAATGACCCTTCATGCAAATATAATCAAAACATGGCACAGAATGACCCTTTGTTCATTATCACTCTTCCTCACCCAAACAACAATCACAACCAAATGGGCGAGGGAATAAACAATAATAAGAAATGTCCCGGCAAGGAAAAACACAATTAAACAACTAAATCCCGGCACGGGAGCAATAACAACAACTTTCACATCCCGGCGAGGGAGATAATCAATATACTCAAACCATCCCGGCAAGGGATTAATCACATCTCTTTCCATTTCTTTCATTTCTTACTCAATAGTATTCTTATCGTTCGAGCCAACGCTCCAAAGAATTCACAATTCACAATTAATCCTCATACTCTTCACATTATGTAGAAATCATTAATTTAGCCTGGAAGAGTCCCAAAATATACCAAAATAAGCACAAATAAAGACCCACAGTCATGCTACACACCGGTGTATAGATACTCGCCACCATGCCTATACACCGTACTCGATCATTTAGAAAATAACAATTAATAATACTCTAATCCTATTCCCTCAAGCCAAAGTTAGATCAAACACTTACCTCGGTCTAAAGAATGGCAATCAACTCTCTAATACCGCCTTTCCTCTAAAATCTGACTCCGAAACAATGGTATCTAGGCATAATTAATTCAATAATATCAATTAAGGCTCAACAACATAATCCCATAGCCTAGAAATGAGTTTTCTAGCATTCTTCCAAAAATACCAAAATTCGACACCGGGCCCACATGGTCCAAACACGAGGCTCGGACCAAAACCCAATCATCCATAACCCCACGAGTTCAAATATGTAATTTGTTTTAAGATTCGACCCCAAATTGAGGTTGAATCACCCAAAATTCTCAAAACCCTAACTCTACCTAAAACCCTTAATTTCTACTTTGATTTGATAATTTAGGCTTAGAAACTTGCTAATTAATGAAGGAAAAGTGAAGGAAATGAGTGGGGAATTACTTACCCAAGTGGTCTTGAAGAATGAGGGCTTTAATGGCTTCCTAAAGCTTGGGGAGAAGAGAGCTCGTGAGAAAATTGGATAAATCCCGTAGGTTCTGATTCTAGAATTTTAAAATTATAACTGGGCATTTTTTGTTCTATGCATTCGCGACCAAGGGGTAACACGTAAAGTATTTGGGATCTGGGATCTAGGCCTATGCGAACGCGTGAGGAGACACACGAACACGTTGAAGGAAGTAATAAAGCTTCTCAATCGCGATGGCCTGAATGCGAACGCGAAGGTTTAATGGAGTAAAGCTATGCGAACGCGAAGGCAACACTGCGAACGCGAAGAAGGATTTTACTGTTCACCTGTTGCAGAAAATCTGCAATTCCACTAAGTGCAAAACCACCCCGAACCACCTCCGGATCACTCCCGAGCCCTCGGGGCTCCTAACCAAACACGCACACTAACTCAACAACCTCATACGGACTTACTCGAGCGATCAAATCGCCAAAACAACATCAAAATCAATGAATCAAGCCTCAAAAGCATCATTTTCATTTCAAACTTCTTAAATTTCTAACTTTAGATAATTAGGTCCGAAATACGTCAAATGACGTCCGATTTCGACCAAACTTCACAGAAAGCGCTTAACACATATTTAAGACTTATACCAGGTGCCGGAACCAAAATGCGGGCCCGATACCAATATTTTCTAACTCATTTTCATTTCAAATTTTCATATCATTTTTAGAAAAATAATTTCTTTCAAAAATTCATTTCTCTGGCTCGGGACCTCGGATTTCGATTCCGGGAATACGCTCGAGTCCCATATTTTTCTACGGACCCTCCGGGACCGTCACATTACGGGTCTGGGTCCGTCTATCTAAAATATTGATCAAAGTCAACTTTAATCATATTAATATCAAAATTCTTCAAATCTTTCACAGATTTCACATATTTCAACATAAAAGCTTTCCGGCTATGCGCCCAGACTATGCACGCAAATCGAGGCAAGTAAAAGTGAGGTTTTCAAGGCCCCGGAAGCATGGAACGAATGAGGAAACAGGTGATGACCCTTTGGGTCGTCACAATATCATAGTGGCAGATTTTTAAAAATAGCCAGATTTATAACTGGTCGTTCAAAAATAGCCAAATTTTAAAAGTAATAAAACTTAGTCACTTTTTATGTAAAGATAAATCTGAGCAAAAATCCGAAAAATACTCCAGTATATTATGCTGGAGTTCCAGCATAAGTATGCTTAAACTTCATCATATTATACTGGAGTTCCAGGATAGTATGCTGGAACTCTAGCATAATATGATGGAGCTCCAGCATAAATACACTAGAACTCCAGCATAATATACTGGAGTTCCAGCAAGTATAATGGTCCAGTATAATATACTGGAGTTTGTAGCACCAGTGCTCCAGTCTCCAGTATATTATACTGGAGCCAGCAAAGTATACCGGTCCAGCATAATATGCTGGAATTCATACACAAGTGCACTGAACTCCAGTATACTATGCTGGACCGGTCTCTATTGCAGTAAAACGGTAGCTATTTTTAATTGACTTGGTAAACCTGGCTATTTTTGATTGACCAGTCCGAAAACTGGCTATACTATGAAATTTAAACAAGTTAAAAATGCTGGACCGGTCTCTATTGCAACATAATATATTGGAGTTCGGAGCACTTGTGTATGAACTCCAGCATATTATGCTAGACCGATATACTTTGCTGGCTCCAGTATAATATACTGGAGACTGGAGCACTGGTGCTCCAAACTCCAGTATATTATACTGGACCATTATACTTGCTGGAACTCCAGTATATTATGCTGGAGTTCTAGTGTATTTATGCTGGAACTCCGTCATATTATGTTGGAGTTCCAGCATACCATCCTGGAACTCCATTATAATATGCTGGAGTTTAAGTATACTTATGCTGGAACTCCATCATAATATACTGGAGTATTTTCCAGGTTTTGAACTGTGTTTTCGCTCATATTTATCATTACATAAAAAGTGGCTAAATTTTGATTACTTTTGAAATTGGGCTATTTTTGAACGACAGTTGTAAATCTGGCTATTTTTAAAAATCTATGGTAGAAATAATCCATTTTTCAACATAGTTCTGACTTCACTTGATTCTACCATTTTGTATGCCATTAGCGGAGGGATAGCTCGGGCCCAACATAAAGAAAGCTATCTTTTTCATTATATAGAAAAATTAACTTAGCGTGACAACAAATAATAGAAATTAGCAAAATTCTAACCTTAGATTAAGTTTGACAAAAAAAAGGCCCAAAAAGATTGGCATTCTATAGCCATATCCCATAAAGCACAATTTTGTAACCTCTCAAATACCAACATATTAGGGATATTATGAAGATTTGGTAATTGTATCTCTCGTCTCCCTTTCTCTCTCTCTATATTTATTCTTCCATCTCTCACCTCCAAAAACATCTCCCTCTATCTCAATATACGTAAAATTTCTTTGATGTTGTCAACTAAAACAATAGTAGAAAATCATGCAAATAATTTGTATTGAATATAGTATTTCGTAAAATAGAGTGTCGTCACCGACCTGAATAGTTTAACGTTTAAAGATCTGAAATTTTTTTTGTGTTGTAATCATGCCCACAATAATTAAGAAACTCTTGAGTGAAAAAAAATAACTATTGAAATATAATGATATGGAATCAATACATCCTCGTTTTCCCCATAACATTGGCACTAGCCAGAACTTCATATTTTTCTTCCCTCTTTTTCTTCTTTTTTCTTATTAAAACAATTATTCTAATTCCCATTTGTAATATTAATGTATCCTTAGCTTTTATATATATCTATATATATATTTCCACAAGAAATTATTTATTGTACTCTGAGATACATAAAAAGAAAAATAAATTTTTGTTATACATCTTAATATATAGTACAAAGTAGGAAAATAAAGTTGAGATATACATTTTGGTATAAGCATTATTTGATGTGTTATACACTGTGATATACAGACAATGCAATTATTTTTGTGTTATACACATACAAAGAAGGAAAATAAATTTTTGATATACAAGAAGGAAATTAAGTTAAGATATACATTTTGATATATATACACATTATTATAGTGATATGTACATTTTATTGACTATTTGAGATGTGTATTCACCCAAATTCAATACTTGGAATTAGTGTATTCACCCAAATTCATTCCTCTTTCGATTCAAACGGGATATTTCCTTTTCTGGATAGATTTTGTGGGAATAATTATAGAAAGATTTTTTTGGTTTTGTCTATTAAGTAGGAATGAAAAATTCCAACTTCAAAAGTAGGCCATGGGAATCCTGCTTCATACATTATACACTGTTATATACAAATTACATAATTAGTTTTGTTTTATATACTTGGATATAAAGATAATAATAAATTATAGACAACTACCAAAAGGAAAAAAAATTGATATACATAAAAAAATAAAAAATAAAGTTGTGATGTATATGTTGGTATACATGTTATTTAACATGTTATACCATATGATATACAAAAAATATAATTATTTTTGTATTATACACTTGGATATACATTATGATATACAAACTATATTTATAATTTTTAATATTTTTAATGCTTGTGAGAAATAATTTAAAAACCTAGAAAAAAGATTGTACAGATTTGGGTGAAAATCTTGTAAGATTTTCGAATTCTAGTAAAAAGAAAATGAAAGCCTATTTTTAAGGTGATAGTTGGACCATTAGAAGAGAGAGAAGATCATTAAATATTAAATTTTGGCTACGTGTGCCAAATGCTAAAAGATAGGACATTTTCTGCCAATTATTGAACTAAGTTGTTGTGCAATGCTAAAACCCCTATTATATACGGAAAATATATTTGGACAAACTAAGAATGGCCCAAATGTCCAGAATGAGAGTATTATGATAATTTCGCATGGCTTTTGAGGGCATAATAGATATTTAAGCATTTTCATTTTCCAGATATACCCTTTAGCAGATTTGTTTTTCAATTTAATTTTTTTCCCTCCAATTTTCTCTCATTAATTTAATTGTCTTACCTTCCCCATGCATCTTTCACATTTACACATACATGCTACACTACTTTTCATAAAGCAATTTATACTCATATACATATACTATACCAATTAAACGAAATAAACTAAAATATACGCATAGTATACTAAAAAAATACGATTAAACTATTGTATTATAGTTTCTATTTTACCGTATCACTAAAATAATATTGTATTACTTTCTAGCCCTAACACTTAAATATATAGTACTTCAACTAAGAAGCCACCACAACAAAATGTGATTTTCAACCACGAAAATATTAGCTACAATAAAAAATTTGTCACTAATTATTCATTTTTTGTGACTAAAATTATATTTCGTACATACATGAGGCACATACTTTTAGTGACAAAATATAAATTTTATAGCAAAATTTTTGCCTACTAAAGTTTCCCACAAAAAATGAATTGGCGCCAAATATTAATTAATATTAGCCACAAAATTAATATTATTGGTGATAAATTAGTTTCGTCACTAATGTTGTAGACAATTGGTGACAAATAATTGATCGTCTTAAAATTAGTTATATTTTCGCTACGATATAGTTTCCTCACTAAAAGTACTATATTTTTTATAACCTTAGTTTTTGTCACTAATAGCATAAACAAATTAGTGACGATTGGTGTATCATCTCTATTTTACCTATGAAATTATTAGGTAGCATAAAAAGTTCATCACTGTTATTATCTTTTTGGAACAAAAATTAGAGTCGTACTTAAATGCACACGCACATACATTTAGTGAAGAAACAAAATTTTCGTAGCGATAGTTTTATCTACTCAAGTTTTTCACCAAAAAAATAGATTGTCGCTAGTTATTTAGTAACATTAGACACAATATCTAAAGTTACTGGTGACAAACTAGTTTCATCTCTAATATTGTAGGCAACTAGTGAAAATCATTATTTGTCTAAAATTAGTTATATTTTTGGCTTTAGCGGTGAAAAAGCTTGGTGACTAAGAGGGTGTTTGGCTAAGCTTATAAGCTGGTCCACTTCTCAGTAGGACTTAAAGTCTCTTTGTAGAGTCCCTATGCAACCGTTACACTTCCCAGTAGATATATCCGCTCCTCTATGCGGACATTACACATCCTAACAACCCCTTCCACTCCTCCATGTATCTATTACACTTCCCAGTAGTCCCTTCCACTCTTTCATACAATCATTACACTTCCTAGTAGTCAATTTCACTCCGCTATGCACCATTACACTCCTCCATGCAACCATTACTCTCATCCATGACTACAATTAATTATAGAAGTGTCACGACCCAAAATTCACTAAGGGTCGTGGTGGCGCCGGACACTGTTGTCAGGCAAGCTAACCAAATTACTTAATCAAATCTCGTTTTAAACACTTTTAAAATTCAGGATTTTCCTTCCATATTTAGAAAATTTTAAAGAATAAAGTCTCAAATCGAATTTAAATGCTAAACAGTTCATACAATACTTCAAATCATCCAAGAACGCGGTGTCACAAGTGCATGAGCAACTATCTATAAGGAAAATAAAATACAACATCTGTTCAAAATACAGTGGACAAGGTATATTTAATAAAGACGCTGAAAGGAACTACACTAGCTGCAGGTCGTCTCGAACAATGCAGCCCACCTAGTCCCAGAGTCATCCATGCTGCTACGCCCAGTAGGCTACTAGAGGTATATATATATACTTGTGCAATAAAAATGCACAGAAGTGTAGTATGAATACGTAATCAACGTGTACTCAGTGAGTATCCCGCCTAATCTCGAAGGAGTAGAGACGAGATGGTCAACT
>MU698314.1:15533-40521 GCA_026770625.1 Nicotiana glauca
CTCTCTCTCTCTCTCTCTCTCTCTCTCTCTCTCTCTCTCTCTCTCTCTCTCTCTCTCTCTAAATGTATTAGAAAATAGGCCAAAAATGAAGGGTATCATATAATATATCGACATGGGTTCGGGTAAGAAAATTAGAAATTTGGAGCCCCGGAATAGATATGCGATGGCATAATAGACATGTGGTCCACAAAATGGACCGCAAAAATGGTCCCAAAAACTGAACACACTGCCTGAGTATGCGACAAAAATGCGGTCTACTTACCTGCGGTCGCATAATGCATCGCAGAATTACTCCTTGCAAAAATATCAAGGGGATTATGCGACGACTATGCAGCTCGCATATCGAGTATGCGATCGCATAATTGGCCGCATAGTTTAGCTCAAAATTGACCAACACACTACTTCACTATGCGGTGACTTTGCGGTCTGCATAGCTATTATGCGACCACATAATGGACCGCAAAATGCGCCCTTCTAAAAAAATATTTTCCTTAACTTTCTATACATAGATCAATCCAAAGGGTCTGAACCGCGGTGAATTTTATGAATTTCTAACACATATTCCTAACTAGGCACTACAAGATCTCAAGTTTTGAGCAAAAAATTTCACGGGGCCTTACACAAAAGTGAACCAATCATACCCCTATACAACTTCTGATCAACAGATGAACCAGATTCATCTATGTCTAATTTAGTGGCAGTTGCAATAGGGGTGTCTATTTCCTTTGATTAATCCATTTTAAACTTTTTGATTAGCTCATTTGCATATTTCTGCTGATGGATCATGGTGCTATTTTGGCTTTGTTTGATCTGTAAGCCTAAGAAAAAATTAAGCTCACCCATCATACTCATTTCAAACTCACTCCCCATTAATTTTGCAAAATCCTTACTCAGTTTGTCAGTGGTTGCCCCAAAAATTATGTCATCAACATATATGTGTACCACAAGAAGATCCTTACCTTTTCCCCTCAAGAATAGAGTACTGTCAATTTTAACTTTTTTGTAGCCATGTTCAAGCAGAAATTTGGACAATCATTCATACCATGCTCTAGGAGCCTGCTTGAGTCCATAGAGAGCCTTGTCTAATTTGTACACATGATCAGGACATTCCTTTCTCTCAAAACCTGGAGGTTGTTTAACAAATACTTCTTCTTTTAGGTAGTCATTCAGGAAGGCACTTTTGATATCCATATGATAAAGAGTGAATTCCATGTGTGCTGCAAAGGCTATGAGGAGTATTATTGCATCCAGTCTGCAACTGGAGCAAAAGTCTCATCATAATCTATACCCCCTCTTGGTTGTAACCTTCAACCACCAGTCTTGCCTTGTTTCTTGTAATTGTTCCATCTTCATCAAGTTTGTTTTTGAAGACCTATTTTTTGCTAATTACTAATTTGTCCTTAGGTGTTGGAACTAGATGCCAAACTTGACTTCTCTCGAACTGATTGAGTTCATCTTGCATTGCATTTACCCAATCTGCATCCTGCAAAGCCTCAACTACATTTTTAGGTTCAATAAGAGATAAGAAAGCATCAAAAGCACACATATTCTTTATCTGTGATCTAGTTTTGACTCCAGAGGTTGGATCAGTAATTATGTTCTCAATAGGATGAGAACTTTGATACTTGTGAGATTTCACAACCAACTGATTTCTGCTTGATTTTTATCCCATGTTCTGTTGCTGAGGAACGGAGTCATGAATAGGTTCCTTTAGGGGATTAGTTTCAGTTCCTCTTTGATCAGTTCCCCCTATTAGGTTGACCTGGATGGATCACTTGTTCCTTCTTTTGGTGCCATATTAGCTTGAGCTGAGACTTCACTCAAGTCATTTACCAGCACAATAGCTTCATCTTCATGTTCTTGTCTCTCAGAAAGAATATTAGTTTCATGAAACACTACATGCACACTTTCTTGTACACACAAAGTTCTTTTTTGAACACTTTATATGCTTTGCTATGTGAAGAATATCCCAAGAATACTCCCTCATCACTTCTGGGATCAAACTTACCTAGGAAGTCCTTTCCATTATTGTGCACAAAGCACTTGCATCCAAATGCCCTAAGATGGGATATATCTGGTTTTCTCCCTTTAAGTACCTCATAGGGAGTCTTCTCTACAAGAGTTCTAGTCATGCATCTATTTATGATATAACATGCAGTGTTTACAGACTCTTCCCAGAAGTTGTGGGGAAATTTATTAGAAAGAAGCATAGTTCTAGCCATATCTTCAAGAGTCATATTCTTTCTTTCAACTACTCTATTTTGTTGAGGAGTCCTAGGGGCAGAGAAGTTATGATCTATACCATGCTCATCACAAAATTCAGCAAATATAGCATTTTCAAATTCAGTTCCATGATCAGACCTGATGGATGCAAGTTGATTACCTAGTTGTTTTTGAGTCCTTCTAACAAAGGTAGTAAACATGTCAAATGCTTCATCCTTACAAGTTAAGAATAGTACCCAGGTAAACCTAGAATAAACATCAACAAGTACCATCACATATTTCTTACCACCTCTACTCAATGTTCTCATTGGACCACAGAGATCCATATGAACCAGTTCCAACGTCCTGGTTGTGCTTACCATTTTGTTGATTTTTAAGGATGATCTTACCTGCTTCCCCTTGCACAGGCCTCATAAACTTTTGTCTTCCTTGAACTTGATGTTAGGTAACCTAACCACCAAGTCCTTTGAGACTAATTTGTTAAGTTGATTCAGACTTGCATGACCGAGTCTTTTGTGCCACAGGAGGGGATCATTGCCCAACACAATCAAGCAAGTGATTTCATTTTCTGAAAGAGTAGACAAATCTACAATATAAATATTGTTAACTCTTATTCTCTGCAAAATAATCTTATCAGTGATAAGGTTAATCACAAAGCATTTGGTAGAGGTAAATGCCACAAGGTTACCTTTGTCACACAGTTGTGATACACTGATTAGGCTATATTTCAAGCCATCTATCAAGTAGATATTCTCAATGGAGTGTGAGTTTGTCTTACTCTACCTTTCCAACCCCAATAATCTTACCTTTCTTCCCATTTCCAAAGGAGACATTACCTCATTTTAAGTCCTCAAGTGAAAGGAACTGGTTCTTGCTTCCGGTCATATGTTTTGAGCAGCCACTATCCATGTACCATTTTTGTCTACTTCCCTTCACTTGGACCTGCAAAAAGAAATTAGGGGTTAGTCTTAGGAACCCAAACTAGTTTGGGTCCCTTTCTATAGGAAAATGGCTAAATCAAATTCCTTTTAGCCCATCCTAGCAGCCTATTTTTCGTTTGAACAACAGCTTTGTTCTTTTGTCTGGCCTTTTCTTTTGCATTACATTCATTTTGGTAATGACTAGTCTTGCCACAGTGTGTGCAGATTTGGTTTTCAGGCAGAGTGAGGTACTTGCTTTTTAGGTCCCACTTAGGTGCTTGTGCCCCATAGCCAAGTCCTCTCTTGTTGCTACTGTGATGTTCTTATTGCCAAGATAGTGCATCAGAAGCCTTTTTCCATTTGTAAGTTCTGTCTAGTTCATGCTTTACCTTTCATAGGTCTTCTTTTAAGACTCTTATTTTCTCATCCTTTGTTTTTCCTAGGTTTTCTTCTAATGTGAGATGTGTGTGATCAGCTTTCTTCTTACATGTTCCTAATTTCAGTTTTAAATTCCCAGACCTAAGTTCTAGGACACTGGTGTCAAGTTCAAGAACATGGTTCTTCAACTCAGCATTCTTACTGTCACTCTCATTAGCCCTAGATTCTAGATTTTTGCACTTGGCTTTTTAGATCACACATTCCCTACACAGCTCTTCCTTCTCATTGTTAATTATTTTAGACTCATCGATGAAGTCCAGTAATAGTTTAGACAACCTTTCTTTAGACAAAAATTTAATCTTGTCTTTGAGATGAAGGACACTTACCTCTTGTTCATCATCTGATTCTTCGATGGACATAAGTGCTTGTTCATCTCCAGCTTCATCTTCTGAATCCTCATCTGATGTTTCTCCCCAAGCAGCAACCATAGCCTTTGTTGATCCTTTGTTCCTTTTGGGTTGAACCTGTTCCTTCGTTCAGCCCTTTCCTTCTTCCATTCAATTTCCCACTAACGGCAGTTCTTGATCATGTGATCAGTCTTGCCATATTTGTAACAACCCTCGTTGATCTATTTCTCAGGAGCCCTTGGTTTGTTGAAGGTTTTACCTTTTGAAGAACTATTTCCTCTCATTAGTTACTTTTTGAAATCCCTTGTGATCATGGCCATTTCATCATCTTCCAGATCTGCACCTTCAGCTATTCCGAGAGCCAGACTTCTCTCCTTCTTAGGTGCATCCATTTTCATGGTTTTCCTTCTCGGTTCCAGTGAGGTTTCCAATCAGTTCCTCCAACTTGAGAGTAGCAATGTTCTTTGATTCTTGAATAGCAGTGATTTTGCTTTCCCAAGTCACTAGTAAGACCCTTGTCAAGATTTTCTCAACCTTGTCTTCTTCAAGGATAATTCTCCCAAGAGATTTAAGTTCATTTGTTAGTGTTGTGAACCTTGTGTACATCTCCCGGATAGTTTCTCCTTCTTTCATAGTGAAATTCTCATATTGAGAATATAGCAGTGTTCCTCTTGATCTTTTTACTTGAGGAGTTCCTTCATGAGCCACTTGTAAAGTGTCCTATATTTCCTTAGCAGTGGTACAGCTTTGAATCCTGCTGTACTCATCTGGACCCAGTCCACACACAAGACATATCTTGGCTTTGGCATTCTTCTCCCATTTTTTTAATTCTTCAGCAGTGCAGTCAGCTCTTGTCTTGGGCACATCCACTCCTTCAACATTCTTATTTGTAGTCGCTAGGGGACCATCAGTGACTATGTCCCAGAGTTCATAGTCTTCTCCTATGATATGATCTCTCATCCTGTTCTTCCACCAAGAATAGTACTGACCATTAAAGAGTGGAGGCCTAGCAGTGAATTGCCCTGCCCAGTTTCCAGGCGGTGTGCTCATCTTGATCTTTTCCTAAGGTGTTAACCTCTTCAAGGATAACCTGCTCTGATACCAATTGATGTTTTAAGCGTCAACACTACACAAGAGGGCGTGATTAGTGTGGTACCCAACTTTTACTTAACTGAACTATAGAAGAACCTGGTTCTTCTAGGTGTTCCAACTACTGTTTGCGGAATAATAAATACAGAAAATAAATAATATAGTGATTTTTACATGGAAATCACCTGGCTCAAAAGGTGAAAAAATCATGATCTACTACTCAATAGGATTTTCCCAAACTTCCACTAAAATTACAAAGCCAAAATAGAATTTACAAAACTCTTTGTAAACCTAAGGATCAACTCTAATCCCGTTGTGGCACACAGCCTCAACTGTTGTGACAACTCAAGTTAACTCTAACTTGAACACTCTAGGTACCTAATACAATTGCTTCTATGAAAGCTGAAAGGTACAATGTAAAATCACCAAATACAATTGAACTAGAATAAAAGATAGACACTTGGAACTGGTTCTTCTATCTCATTCAAGTAGCTTCAGGATTGCACACTCAAATCACACATAAATTGCTTGCAAAATTGCCTTGCTCTTTTGCTCTCAATTTAAGTTTAGCTTTTGCTTATGTGTATTACCTGTAAAAGAGAACAACATTGATATTTAATAGGTTAGTAATCAGAATCTAAGTGGGATTCAATTACTACTCTTCTATCGTAGAAGACTTCATGGTGATCTCAAACTCTAACACTATCTCCATCCTAAACTGTGTTCTCTTTATGTAAGGAGTCTTTCTCTCCTTATCTAATATGCAACCTTTTCGATCAGATCAGGAGATATTGCTTCTTGATCAGTTAGATTTAGATCATTCACGTGAATCTCACATGTACAGCTTAATCATGACTGTGCTTCACAAGATGGACCTGGTCCATGTCTGAGTTCTTTTGTCAATCTTCAAAACATTACCTATTCTTGGGCCAACAGTAAGGAGCTAGTGCGAGCGGTAAGTTAAAACAAAGGAAATAACCCAAGAAAGATTACGCAAAAAATTGATATGAGAATGGGACAACGAGTAGTTGGTAGTTGATTAAGGAAGAGCCTAGTTATGGCTAAATAGGAGGTTACAAACGAGTCAGCAGATCATGCAAGATAAACATAGTAAAATCCAATATATTGAATTCAGCCTCGCAGTAATGTCATTGTAATACTTAAAAAGTATTCATATAGGAGTGGGGTCATTAAAGGTACCATATGAGTATTGTTAGAATGAAAGATAGTGCCAATTGGAAGACTGTAAAAATATCAGTTCAGAAGCAACCCTACAAGCACAAGGGTGTGGAGGTATGTAACTATGGATAATTGTAGGCGAGAAAGTACATCAAATTTTTTATTGGGTATACGATGTAATCACCTTGCAGCTTTACAAGAGTTAGAGGGTCCTCCCTAAGTACTACAGTGAAAGACTAGCTGAGGAGATGAGGAAGACGACTTCAATATAAGCACAGTGACCTAAAGAGAAAATGGTCTTATAACAACAGTTTCACAATAACATTGTACGTCCTCCACAAGAAAGAGGAACCTACCGTGGCTAGTGAATGGGAAGTGAAGTAAAGTCAAGAGTAATATTCGAGATCATATGAGTTGCATGAAAATTTCGGCATGCATGGGAACTAAGATAAGATAAGTATGCTCGCAACAAAGAGGCAGAAGACTAGGAAAAGTAATAGCTTATGTTTAAAGAAAGTTGAGAAGGAACGAAAGGAACTATTCGATCAATGATCCAGAGTTGGTTACATTATAAGTGCACTTGCGATTCTGGAATATACATATGTTGACAATCATACAGTCGTAGAAGACTCCAATATAAGTTAAAAGGAAGAATTGAGTTCAGGTTATAGACAAAGAATTGAATTGTTAGAAGATTATATCCTGGATATTCTATAGTACCCATGCAGGACTAAAGTAATAGCTAATAACATGACCCATAGATCGGAAGATAGCTTAAGCCTACACGAAGGTTGATCAAAGGGAAGAGGAAACTAAAAAGTTACATCAACTAAGTAAATCAAGAGTCTGATTATTGAACCTAAAAAATTATAGGAATCGTGTTCGAGAACATTGCAGGTCCAACCTTAATATCATAGGTACAAGAGATATAGTACAAAAACCATAGTCTTTAATAGCTCTTTGATAAAGCCAGTTAGAAAAGTAACAGCCTCATAAGAAGTCAGTATGAAGCTCCCACCGGATTGTTGTATTATAATAAAGCTCCAAGTTGTGAATGTGAATCATACCTATATGGAAGGGAGGTTATGAAAGAGATACAAGATGTGATGCAAGATTTTAAGATAAGTAAGGTAAAGGTGAACAACGTACAAGATACTCAAATGAAGAAGGTTACGAATAGTCTATACTTCGGATAGAAGGCTAGAAGAACAGGTATTCAGTATCCAGGAAAGATAGCAATATCATCAATGGTATATTTTCCAGCCTATGGTTTGTGGGGAATTACCAAGTTAATAAAGAAATTGGTAATTACCTAATATATTTTGGATAAGTCTTGAAGCCTTACATGTCATCAACACATCTTATATGTGATGACTCTTAGTTCACATGGAAAAGGTGGAATTATCTTAAGTGATAAGTACATTATATCATTTTGGGTGGAGAAGTGTTATCAAAGATCTACAAAGTGTACGGTCATTTCCATTCTTGAAAATAAGCATCTCATTCTTTATTGGTAATATGGTTCATGAATTTTAAAGTAAGATGGTAAGATTTGCAAAGTGATTAAAACTTTGAAGCATAAGATTTTGCAATTTTAAAGGAATACGGTGCAATCTTTCTCAAGAATATCATACAGATTGTTTCCTACTCTGATCTTGCCGTTACGTGTTGTAGAAATCAATGGGTGTTAAAGAGATTGTCAAGAGAATTGATTCAGGTATGTTAAGACTATCCCTTCTTTATTTTTGTCATGCTCTATATGATATGAACGAAATGAGTAAATGCACAACTTTCATAAATACTCTATTCATAGAAATGCTAGAGATGTGTATATTCTTATTCTCCCATGTGTCATATTATTCTATCATATGTTCATGGGTCTCAAAAATACGTAAGTTGGTAAAGTTTATTTCATGATATGAATCAGAGGCATAATGGTCTTATGACGGACCGAGAGATTTTATTAATATATTTCATATGCATTTCATACATATTGAACCATGGTCGGATGGCATTATAAATGCGTATATATATGTATATATATGTATATGGTATATGGAAAAGGTTATGGCGTTATATATGCACCACCACCTGATCAGCTGGTATACATTGGTGATTTGCCCACAGTGGCTGCAATGATATGATAGGATGCCCTCAAAGGCTTGATGATGTTATGAATACATGTACCTATGCACGACAAGACACGCATATGCATATGCATGACACTATAAGTATTTCATGATTTACAGAATAATACAGACTTACAGGTTGAGTCATTTACTCTATATTTCTTCCATGTCTGTTATATACTTATTTATGTGCCTTAAGAACTCGATACATAAATCGTATTGACGTCCCTTTTGCCTGGGGACGTTGCGTTTCATGCTCGCAGGTCCCAATAGACAAGTCGAGAACCCTCCAAGTAGGCTATCAACTCAGCAGAAGATGTTGGTGCGCTCCATTTGCTTCGGAGTTGCTTGTTTGGTTAGTATAATTTAGACGTGTATTGTTTGGTATAGTGGGACTCTGTCCCAAACTTTATGAAAATTAAGTATTCTTAGAGGCTTGTAGACAGATGTCATGTACGTAAAAGATTGTATGGCCTTGTTGGCCTATATTTAGTACACGAATGGTTATTTGGGTCTTATAGGCTCGTACTTCATATGTATAAGTTTGTATTCCCTCATGCTTTACTACCGTTCATTTACCTATGATAGAATGATATAAAAGATCTGTTACATTGGTACTCGACTGAATAAGGTACCGGGTGTCCATCGTAGCCCATCGGTTTGGGTCGTGACAGTCCCCTTACATGCAATATGACAGTGATCTTATTTTGAACGTGCATACATTGTGCCAAACTTATCGTTACATGCGAGACATGGGTTTTGCATAGTCATTGGCTATAAATTCTACTTTATGTAGCAGCCTGACCCAGATTGGTATGGTTGTCTCGAAGCTTACTTACTGCTCTTTTGAGTGGGTAGTGACATTTCTCCGCCTCCAGATCTAAATGAAATTAAGAAATTTGGATAAGAAATCCCTATAGATGGCGCCAAATTATTTGACCAAAAAATATAAAACCCTGTTGTCGAACTAATTATCAGAGATATAAAAGGTAAATCTTAGCCAAACATAATTAATCCTAGATCCAAATATACAGAGTACGAAAATGAGAAGAACAAGAATGTGTAATATTTCTTAATATTATAATCATACATCAAATATGAATGATAAGCTTACATCTAAGACAGATTTCCACCATGATCATGGTAGCAGTGAAGGGGAAGAGAGGGAACTGTTGATAACGAAGGGAATCCCCTTGTTGACTCTAGTGCGGTAACTATCCTGAATCTCCCCCTTCTCTGAGTTCAGCTCCCTCTATATATATTAACATTTTCCCCTTTTATCCAATGGTCTTTGACCGGCGTACTTCCTTACGACTACCCTTTGTCGTTCGCTCGAACATTACATTTGTCCTGCAATAAGCTTTTCCGACAGTTTGACCCAGATGATGGACGAGGTGCTCTTTGCTATCTCATTCCGTGGGCATGATTATGGCTTGATCGACCCTTTATCGTTCCTCTTAGGGATGACCATCCCATGGTCAGATTTTGAACCATACAACTACTGGCCCCGAAGATCACATCATTAATTACTTCACAGCAGTGAAGGGAAATGACCTTTCGAAGGAGCAAGTACTACAGTGTTAGGTGAAACCTTAGCGGAGGAGCCTTAACCTGGTATTCAAAATTATCGGCGCGTTCAATAGCAACGTTCGAGAAAATGGCTGACAAGTTCGTCACCACCCATGCAAGGGCTAAAAATGTGGAAGCCAGGGTGAATGACATATTTGCCGTTAGGCAATCGCCTAGCGAGAGACTCAGGGACTTCCTCGCCCAGTTTCATAGGGTAAGAATGAGCCTACAAGATGTATCAGAAAGAATGGCGGTAGTGGCTTTCCAGAACTGGTTGAGCAGGATAGGGTCGAGAGCAACCAGAAAACTGTTAAGCAGGCTCATGAAATACCCTCCTACCACTTGGGAATAAATCCACAATGCCTATTGCACCGAGGTGAGAGCCGATGAGGACGACCTTAAAGATCACCCAACGGCTGAAATCAGTTCAAACAGAGTCGAGGAAAGATCGTCGTAAGGATGGTCGAAGAGATCAGTCAATCCCCCCATCTCAACAGAGAAAGACACCAGCCCTACGTCAGACCAGCCGTCCTATCGTCTCCTCGACATGCGAAAGGGCCGCCCAGACTGCACACATGGACTCAGCAAAACGAAAGAGGTATGCCTCCACTCTTATCCACCACAATTTTTGCGTTTTCTCTTCAGAAATAGTGTACTCACTAGAGAAGCTTGGCATAAAGGTGAAATGGCCACAAAAGATGAAGTCCCACCCAAGTACTCGAAAGCCAAACGTCCTCTGTGAATGTCACCAGGAACGGGGTCACAAAACTAAGGAGTGTATAGCTCTACGTCAAGAAGTAGTAAACATGCTGAACTAAGGACACCTAAGAGAACTGATGAGCAACCGTGGATGAGCCAGCTTTAGCCACGGACGCGAACAACACTAGGGACCTCTAAATCCACCCTCCCTCGCCCGCACCATCCAAATGATCATCAGCAAAGGTGATGAAGCAACAATCAACCATGTGAAGTTCACCACTACCCACAAACTGAAGCGATTGATCACTTATGAACGGTACGACGACCTCGGAGATATCATCTTCGATAAGTCAGATACCGAAGATTTGACTTTACCTCATTTTCGATGCTCTTGTTATTACTTTGTGTACTTCATATACTGATGTGAAAAGAATAATTGTAGATGACGGAAATGGTGCGTGTATTATCCACCCTAGAGATCTTACACAAAAGAGACTCGAAGATAAGATAGTACCGCATTACATAACATTAACAAGTTTTAACAATGCAGCTGAGTGAACCTCCGGGGAGATAACGCTACCCGTTTTGGCCGGGGGCGTCACCCTAGAAACAACGTTCCATGTCATGACCCAAGACACAGCTTAAAACGTTGTCATAGGGAGGTCATGGATATACGCCATGAGGGCCATCAGTCAAACCTATATCAGGTAATTAAGTTCCCTACTCTATAGGGAATATTCAGCATTCGAAGCGAACAACGCACCGCCTAAGTATGCTATTAAATCGCCCAGGATTGCACATACACCCAACAGTTAAAGGGGACAGACACAGAAGCATAGCAATTACCAAAGTCGGGGACCGAGCTCAACGTGTAAACAGATGTCATCAGGGACCCCGACATCATGGAAGTCGCTGAGTCAATGATAGAATACCTCGATCCCGTCCAACTGGACAATGGAGACAATAGTAAAAAGGCTTATATCGGATGTAAACTCTTTGAACCGGGTAAATTTCACAAGTTTTTAATTGACAACACCGATTTGTTTTCCTTATCCCATGCAGATATGACAGGCATCCCGAAATACATTGCCACACACAAGTTGAACGTCGACCCACTCTATCCACCAGTGCGGCAAATAAGAAGAAAATTCAACGCCGCAATCAACGAGGACATCAGTGATGAAGTGGATAATCTGCTCACCAACGGTTCTATCCGGGAATCAAAATACCCCCAAAGGGTTGCCAATGTGGTCATGGTAAAAAAGAAAAACAGAAAATGGCGGATGTGCGTAGATTTTATAGACCTAAATAAGGCACGCCCAAAAGACTTCATTCCCTTGCCTCACGTAGGCCAACTCATCGACGCAACAGCGGGGCACGAATTGTTAAGTTTCTTAGACACCTACTCGAGTTACAACCAAATCCTCATGGAGGAGGACCAGGAGAAAACTACTTTCATCACCCATCAGGGAACGTACTGTTACAAAGTCATGCCATTAGGGTTAAAGAATGCAGGGGCAACATACTAAAAGTTGGTCATCAAGATGTTCAAAGATAAACTTGGCAAGACAATGGAACTTTAAATCGACAAGATGTTGGTCGAATCAAAAAGAAAATAAGACCACATCGATCACTGAAATAAGCCTTCGGTATATTGAGGCGATACGGCATGAAACTAAACCTCGAAAAATGCACCTTGCATAACCTCGAGAAAATTTCTCGGTTTCTTGGTATCACAAATAAGCATCAAAGTCAATCTAGCTCAAATCAAAGCCATTGAAGAGATACCTGAAGTGTTAACCAGCAAGAAATAGGTGCAAAAACTGACTGGCTTCATAGCCGCCCTGTCGAGATTCATCTCTCGGTCATCCGACAGATGCCACAAATTCTTCAACGTGCAGAAAAAAGACTGTGGGCTTCAGTGGAATTTAGAATGCATTGATGCCTTAAGAGAACTAAAGGCATACTTGTCCTCACCCTACTACTTTCCAAAGCAGAGCCTGGCGAACGCATCCTAATATATTTGGCCGTCTTAGAAGTCGCGGTAAGTGCGGTGCTGGTCCGCGTTAACAAAGGTACGCAATCTCGGATTTATTATATTAGGAAAACCCTAGTCAACACCGAAATGAGGTAACCCCACCTCGATAAGTTGGCTTTAGAATTGGTCATAGCTTTACGAAAGCTCAGACCCTATTTTTAGTGTTAATCCCATATCGGTGTGATGACCTTCCCCCTGCAGAGCATCCTACATAAACCCGAGTTGTCGGGAAGACTGGCAGAGTGGGCCATAAAAATGAGTGAGCATGATTTAACATATCAGTCGCAAACATCGATAAAATCGTAGGTACTCGCCGATTTCGTCGCTGATTTCAACGCCAAAATAATGCCCGAGATCGAGTAGGAAACTTCTCATACTACACCTAGGCAACCCGACCTCTGGGTCCTTTACACCGATGGCGCATCCAACGCATCGGGATCAGGACTAGGACTCGTACTCGAGGTCCCAACAGGGGAAGTTATCCGACAATCATATGGTGGCCCGATATGACTAACAATGAGGTCGAGTACGAGGCCGTAATTGCAAGGTTAAAGCTAGCTCTCAAATATGGAGCACGACGAGTCATCCTTAGATGCGACTCACAACTCATCGTCAACCAAGTTATAAGGACTTTGCAAATTAAAGAGCAAAGGCTACAAAAGTACCAGGTAAAAATTCACAAACTATGGCCAGAATTCGATGAATTTCAACTCGACCAGATACCTCGAGCTCAAAATATCGAGGCAGATGGCCTTGCCTAATTAGCAGTAGCCACCAAAAAGATCACTAAATAAAACGTGGTCACCCTCCTCCACTAGTCAATAGACCAACTCGAGGTACATTCCATAAATTTAAGTTGGGACTAGCGCAACCGTATCATGGCATATTGAAGGAGGGAGTACTCCCACAAGACAAAAAGGAAAGCAAAAATCTTTGAATACAGGCGGTCAGGTACAACATCATAAATCACGACCTATACAAGAGAACGTTTGGGGGACCCTTGGAAAAATGCACAGGGCTGAATCAAACAAGGCGTGTGCTCGAAGAAGTACACGAAGGTCATTATGGAGCCCATATAGGCAACCAATCCCTCGTCAGATGCCTCATTTGGGTAGGATATTACTGGCCCACTATGAAAAGGGAAGCCACAGATTATGTCAAGAGATGCGAGCAGTGCCAAAAGTACGCACCTATGATACATCAAGCGGACGATCACCTCCACTCTGTCACTTCGCCAGGACCGTTCATCAAATAGGGAATGGACATCGTCGGACCCTTCCCAGTGGGGCGAGGTAAGATACGTTTTCTTTTGGTTTTAACTGACTACTTTTCCAAATGGGTGGAAGCAGGAGCGTTCACCCAAATACGCGAACAGGAAGTTATCACATTCATAAGGAGGAACATCATATGTCGTCTTGGCATCCCTAAAGAAATCAGCTGCGACAATGGTGCCCAATTCATCGGGAAAAAGACCATCGAGTTGTTCAAGAAATAGCACATCAAGCAGATACTCTCGACGCCATATCATCCGGCGGGCAACGGACAACGGTCAAGCCGAATCCTCCAACAAAACAATATTGAACATCTTAAAGAAAAAGCTCAAGGACGCCAAAGGGTTATGGCCGGAATTGCTATCAGAGGTACTATGGGCCTACCGCACCACGCCAAAAATAAGCACAGGTGAAACGCCATATTCACTAGTCTACGAGACCGACACCATGATACTCATCGAGGTTGGGGAGCCTAGCCTAAGATACTCCAATGAAAGCGGAAAAATTAACGATGAGAACAAGAAACAAGACCTCGATGAGGCAGAAGAACGAAGAGGCATGGCTTACCTAAGTATGGAAGCCCAAAAACAACAAGCAGCAAAGTACTACAATAAAAAAGCCAAAATACGACCGCTCAAAGTCGGAGACTGTGTTCTCAAGGCCAAAACAAAAGCGAGCAAAGACCCGAAAAAAGGCAAATTGGGAACCAATTGGGACGAGCGATACAAAATTGTGGCGGCAGCAAGCAAATGAGTGTTCCAACTAGAAATAATGGAAGGAAAACTACTACAAAACAATTGGAATATCGCCCACCTCAAATACTTATTCTAAAAAAGGGCGTCCCTCAAGTCGTACTCTTTTTTCCTCACCCGGGTTTTGTCCCAATTGGTTTTTCTTGGGAAGGTTTTTAACGAGGCGACGATGGGGACGTCTCGAAGTTCAAGTATAATTCATCGCTCTGCCTGCCGACTGCTTCTCCAGGCCGAACATTGAAGGGACTAGATACATGGAAACCTCCAATATATGTATGAAACGGACACGTATAGTATTCTCCAGTGAATGAAATAAAGAAGCATTTTGTGCTCTCCACCTAGATATTCTTCAATGAATGAAACAAAGCAATAGTTTGCTCTCTATCGTCTTTTTTTCTCTCGCACTTAACATTCGACCTCGCTCGAATTACTCAACATTAAACTTCGCTCGAATTACTTTAACATTTTGCTCGAATTAATTAACATTCGATCTCTCTCGAATTACTCAACAGTCGACCTCACTAGAACTACTCATCATTCGACCTTGCTCAAATTACTCAACATTCGACGTCGCTCGAATTACTCAACATTCTACCTCGCTCGAATTACTCAACATTTGACCTCGCTCGAATTAATTAACATTCGACCTCGCTCGAATTACTTTACACTCGACCTTGCTCGAGTTACTTTAAGATCTATGATCAACTACGCCAAAATATTACGTACAAGCGGTCGAAAAACAAGGATTTCACCTCACAACAAACAAAAATAACAATTCGGAGATACACGGCAAAAAGGTAATCATTGCATTACAACTGTTATATTACAAAAACATTTACAAATGGCTCGAAGACACCCTCACAAAAATAGCAAACAAAAATAAATACAACTGCTCTACGCCGCATCATCCCCCGCAACATACTCCTCGTTATACCATGAATCGGAGGCGAGCCTGTCTGCATCATCGTCGACATCGTCCCCGCCATGAGTTTTGAGATCATAGCCACAGGCTTCATGGGCTGCACGTGCTTTAACACGAACACCCTCAAGCTCTGCCTCGGAAACCTTCCCGTCGGCCTTCAAGAACTTGTACACATCAAGGTAAGCCGCGTCATGAACCCACATCTCTTATAACTCCTGCGGTACGAGGGGATCAATAGAAGTACGAGACGTGGACGGCTGCGACTACCATCACACTTCATCAGCCTTCAAAGCAACAACCTATACATTCAATCCGGACAACTCCGCCTCCAGATCTTGGACCCGCTCTTTTAACCTCGCTACCTTGAGCACCGATGTCTCCAACTCATTATCCTGACAGACCTATAAACACGAAGGGCATCTTCCAAGCTTGCTACTTTAGATATGGCGGCCACCTTGCCTTTGTTGGCATGAGCCAACTCATCGAGTTTAACGCTATCTGCTTCCTTTTTACCAAGCTCAGTAATTAAAGAAGCCACTCGCGCCTAAGATCGGCGTTCTCGGCCATCACGTCCTTTCTTACCTCGAGCTCATGATCATTGGCCTTAAGAGCCGCCTCAAGTTCACTGCATCGACCTATGGCCTTCATCAGCTCATCATCCCGCTCCTTCAGCTCTTCAACTTCCCGTGCCAACTCTTTCTCTTTCTGTTTAAGCCCGTCACAGAATAGCTGAAACTCGCTATCTTGAGTGAAGATATCGGCCAATGCACGATGCTTGGTACGGTACTCTTTGTACTTGGAGTACACCTTCTTAAAAACGATCGTCCTCCACTCATCCCTCCGATCGTCTCAATCTCCATAAGTAAAGTCTGACATGCAGAGGAAAGAGAGTCAACATAAGCAAATTACGCATGCAAAATAAATCCTAACAGGAAAAGAAAAAAAAACTTACTCACAAAGCCATGCCGGAAATACTCCACAATAGCTTTGCATCACTCATCGCCTGAAGTGTCGCGTTCTCAGAAGCGGCGCACAATGGGCCGAAGGACGACACTGCCTGCTTAGAGTTCGCCAAAAGATCGTAACCCATGAGAATGATTATGTGTCGGTTAGGACCCTCAGTCCTCACTCCACGAGGGTATTTCTCTCCAAAAAGGCATGTACCTCTTCGGGATCAATGTTCGAGCCTGAATCATCATCCTCTACAAGCCCCGCTCTATCCCCTCCGCCCGCCGACGATGCGCCACCTTCAGCGGCCCGTGCAGGTTCCTCGCCTTGGTATATCCCCTTGGCCCTAGGGAACCTCACCTCCATAATAGCATCCTCCATAAAATATGGCCCTTGCATTTAGCATAGGCGAGGACGCCGCTCTCGAAGCAACGACCTTTTTCTTTTCAACGCTGGTGGCAACGGCCTTTCCAATCTCCATTTTCCTTCTCTTTCTCGACGGCGACTCCTACCCATTAGAGAACTCATCTACAAGGTGGTAGATAGGCTGGGAAGAGATCTCGTCCCATATAGCAACATCCCGAGGAAGGGGGTCCCTAGTTGACAAAGTTTGAGTGCGACCCCCACAGGCGGATTCGGCCAAAGTAAATTGCATCCTTGCCGATGCAATGGCCTGGTGAAATATTGATATTGGAGCTTTTTTTTGGGAAGCCCGTCAACCTGTCGCCACAAAGTGATCGTATCAATAAATGACAACAAACAACAGAAGGCCGAACAAAAGTAACACTTACTGGACGGGACCTTCGATTCAAATCATTTGTAGAAAACCGCCCAATCTCGGATTCCCACCATGTGAGGTAACATGCGAGCCACCCAATCCTCAATGCCGACGACGGGAAAGGGTGCACACCTCTCAGCTAAAAAAACAACTACAAAAATAACCCAAAGAAATCACAAATGAATGAAAATCAAAATGGACAAAGAAGATATGCTATCAACATTTGTGATTATGATTCCACTACTCAGGAAATCTGGCAAGGTCCGACACTAAATGCTCAGTTTTAATAAAAAAGTACTTGTGCCAAAACTTCTGGTTCGTCCTATCATCCATTCCAACTATTAGCCTCCTGGTCCCGCAATATCGTAGGTGTATCATGGTGCCTCTGTAAAAACTTGGTGAAAACAAGTGTAATAGGTGGCGTATGTCAACCTCACAACCATCCAACTCTGTGTACTTCGTCAGCATCAGAAAGCTTTATACAAATAAGGGGACGGTTGTGTCGTGCAGACATTGTAAAATCGGTAGAATCACCAGCGGAGAAGAGGGAGAGTATATCCAATTAAGAAAGTATAAACATAAAAAGCACAGTACCCAGGTCTATGGACCTCCACGATGTCGCCCCCAGCTAGAACCATCTCGACGTGAGAAGGAATATGATATGTAGATCGGAGTTCATCTATATGAGATGGCCCGGTTCGGAGATTATCGGAACGGGAGAAGGAGCGGGTTCCTTGTGAAAATAGCTTTTGGATAAGGGGTTTTTGGGAAATATCTCCTCTACGGTAGGAAACTCTCACCCTCTTTAGCCACGAGGTCCTCACCACCGGAAGGAGGAGCCACCGATAACGGAGTGGCGTCGAAAACATCGTCATGAATGTGAAGGGTTTGTAACATCTCGACGATGGAAGGTGTGATTCTAAACCTAAAGGAAGAGGTAATGACTGGGTGAGAAGGAGAGAAACGGAATCGTAAAAGCAAAGCTAATGACGGGAACTGATAAAGAAGATCAAAGGAAAATAATGTTCATGCAAGGAGGGGAATGGTGGAAACTTTGAAAAAACAAAACCCCTCATCTATTTATAGGGTTGGATGGTGCGAGAATCGAAGTGAAAGACTGTCAAGGGCACTTAAACCAAAGCGACAGGCACACAGACACTATCTCGGGAAGATACGCAATGATGACGCGCGTGGTGGTGACGTCACGCTATAGTAACCATACTAATCACGACTCCACCGGTTGTGTTGTTCTCTCGACCTTGGTTGACCCGGCTCGATTCAATAGCCAAATTCTCCCCTGACGAAGGCGAATGATGTCTGCTTATCGAGGACGAGTAAGGCTACGACCTCAACAAGCGGAGGGACTAACTGTAGAAGCCCAAATTTGGTGACCACGATAACGGATAAGCAAGACAAAGGACGGGGTCGACCACGATAAAACGACCGAACGTCGTTCTCATAAAGGCTGATGCTAGAAGTGGGCAGGCGAGATAAGAAAATAACAGTAGCATAAGTTCAGAAGTGGACTTAAAGAATATTCCTTTGGATATTCTTTATGTTGTACTTTTTAGGGTTTTAAGGGAATATCCCTTATAAATAGGAAAAGATAGGGAAGAAAAAGGGATCTGTTTTTTGGACTAGAAATATTGTAAAAGGTTGATAGAAGAATATACGAAGAAGTTGTCTCATTCATCGATTTATTCAAGCATATGTTGTTCAATCTTTATCCAAAAATCTCAAGATTCTATACCCACCTGGACTTCTCACTTTTCTGCGCCGCTGTCAGAGAAAAGGAACATTCCAAATATATAATAATTGGGTGATAGATCTTTTCCTATTACATTCCTTGCTATTATTCACAGTTATTATGCATTTATACTATCATATTTATTATCAGTCATAGCACATTAAACTCGCTATTTAATGCTCTTGAGCTCTACTCGCTAAACAAGTGCTCTATTTTACTCAGTCTAGAATTTATTAGGTTCAACTAAGATTCGCTCTTTAACTCATCACTAATTGGTTTAGCAATTATTTGCTCAAACAAGTACACCTATCTATGACTAAATAAAATTAATCATACACAAATGAAGCAATGTAACCTCTTCAATCATGCTAATACAGATCCCTATTTTCAGAAATCTCATCATAGTTCCTTTAATTGACATGGTATTTAGTGTATTTCTAAATAAGCAGTGGGACTGTAGGAGTGTTTTTTTTTATTGGTCTCTTTTTCAACTTTGGTTAATTTGATTGAGAACCAACCCAAGAACAAAAGGTACAACATAATAGCCTATTGCCTTCAAACTTTGTGACTAATGAAAAGGGATAATAACCGGAGCACACCATCAGATCATCTTCAAGAACAAAGAGGTATTCTCACAAATGGTAGAATCAAATGAGAAACACAATATGTAAATAAAAGAGTTGAGACCGAAATATATCTTGTAGTAGTAATGTGCAGCATTAACGCTTACCTAATTAGCTAAGATTACAAACAAACAAAAAACTAATAAGCAAAGTAATACCGTAATAGATATAGAAATCAATGGTAAATGGCACAAGAGAAGACAGCAAAGATGCGCAGTGCTACGTCCCGACTTTTACAAATATTAAAGGGCAGCCAGGTGTACGACATATCCCGTGTTTACGTAGGATTCGAGGAAGGGTCACACCCTAATGGGGTAATAATGTATGCAGCCTACCCGAATGCAAGCATCAGTAACTGATTCCACGGTTTGAACCCCTTAACCTATACTTGTACAAACACTATGTACATAAACTGCAAGCTTAGCTACTCACATTTGAGATCAATTCTTGGAATGATGCTGATCTCAATGCTCAAGTATCACGCATCCTTTCAAGTTTCAATACAAAGTTAGCGCCCTTGAATTGCACATCTCTCCTCACAACTTTCACAATAATGGCCTCTTGCTATTGCTGCTAGTACTGTAAGTGAAACTGAAGTTTTACTGTACTTGTGAACCACAACTATGCAATTCAGATCATCACCCTCCAATTTCAGCACCAACAATATGATCAGCTCTTCAAGCATTTTGAGATAATCATATGAAATCTATGTAATGAGCAATGCTCTTGAAAATCATGCGGATGCTAACTAGGTTAATTCTCTTATCATTGTTTGCAACTAATGCAAATATTCATATACTAAAACGGCGGCCTTCCACTTGCAGGTGCAGCATTGCCACTCCATCCAAGCAACTCAGGTGAGAAGGAGTAATTACTATGTGGTGCATTCCCAAACGACATACCTCCACCTGCACCACCACCTTCGGCTCCAGTTCCAACCAGATGTCCACCCTCTCCACCACCAGTTACTCCTGATGACTGTGATGCAGCTGGCTGCTCATGTACCTGTTTAATTAAATTTAAACTAAGCACGCTCTTTGATATAATATTATACGGCACAAAGAGAATACTGGAATAAAAGGCAGTAAACATATGAAGCAAACTTCATTCTTACATTATTAAGTATTAACATTACAAGGGGGTGTTATCATGCGTCAAAAAGAGACTTTCAGACTTACATCTACAAAATATATATTTTGACGCTATGAACTTGGTCACATGAAAATACACCTAGAATATACTATAAAGTAATGTAATAATGTACAATCAGACCTCTCTATAATAGTATTTCTATATAATAACAATTCACTATAAAAATCATATGTTTTTCGGAATCGATTTTTATGTTATATTATACTAATATATATCTTCTATAACAATATTTCACTATACCAGCTAAAAAATATGGAAATAAATAAGGTTGCAATGAGACTGTTATAGAGAGGTTTGACTGTACATAAGATAACATGAAATTCATGCACAAAATATACAAAAAGTCATATGGATAAAACCAAACATACACCTAATATCTACATACCTGAATTTTACATTATTAAATCATTTAAAATTACAATTAATAATCCATAATAAATGGAACTAATTACCTGAAAAATGAGTCAAACAACCTGCTATAACAGTACCTGTGTAGTAGCAGCACCAGCACCAGCAGCCCCCTCCTCTTCCTCCAACGGCAGCCGTTCAAACACCGCATTAGCAAAGGACGCAGCCATCAATACAACAGGACCCGATGCCATCAAAGGCCCTACAATGGATCCTCCAACAACTTGGCCTTGTCCACCTGACAAAAATATAGAGAGTCCACTCGACCCGGGCGGTGCCGGCGGAGGAAGAACAGTCCCAGATAGTGAAAGTATCTCAAAACGGCCGTGAAGTGTAACTACACTCCCAGCAGGGGAAGCAGGCTGACGAATGTTGACGTTATTGACTGTGCCGCTACCACTGAGAATACAAACACCTCTCCCCCTTCGTCTAGCGTAACTAGACACACTTTCCATTACATCTGCACCAGCGGAGACTTCGAGCACGTGAGATCGGAGTGCATTAGGGGTGTCTCTTGTAACAATAATTGGAGGCTTGGGCTTATTTTTGGATCCAGGTGGACGGCCTCGAGGGCGGCGGTTGGAAGTCCCGGCTGCTCCGCCGCCACCGGAGCTTCCACCAGCATCACTGTCAGATGCCTCCTTTGAATCACCACCCCCCAGTCCCAAAGTATAATTAAAATCCATCTACTATTTATAAAGACTAGTAATATTCTATACTTCTAGCTAGTACAAGTGGGAATAAAAGAAATACTCCTAATTAGTCAATATTTTCCCTTGACAAATACGATGAGAATATTGCATCCACAGTGAACTATCTACCAGCTTTTGATGAATCGTCGAAAATATGATTATAAATCAATATACATAGAGTTTTACCAGAGGTGAATTAGGGTTCTTCAAATGCTGAAATGTACATGTTTCTGCTTAATGACTCAAATTACGAGCTGATCGATCGGATCCAGTTATTTGCAGTCCAGCATATGTGCAGATTTTCTTTATCGTTGGTCGATTTAGAAAACCTGCAAATATTTATACCGATCAGACGAACAACCTTTCAACTGATCAAACAATCCCGCTTTAGCAGCACTTGTGCTTGAGCTATTCATAAGTAGAAAGTCAGATGGGTTTAATTGCCCACAACTCTAGAAGCTGTGTAAGACATCCAATCAGGATTTAAAAAAAAAAAAAGAAGAAAAAACAGCACCACTAGGATAGTGCTCTTTCCAAGGATAATACTTGTGATTATTTTCTGTTCATCGCCGTTGCCAATTGAAGGGGGTGAATGCTAATATGTGGAAGAAAACAAAGGCCAAGTTGTAGAGAAAAGCAGCAGCAAATAGCAAAAAGCGGAAGAAGAAACAAGGAACACAGTGTATACAGGCAAATAGGGCAAGTGGGTATATTGGAATTGGATCTGTGCGGCCGCAGTCAAATCAGTGGCTTTGTCTTTTTGAATGAGAGAGTCTACACAATTTAAGATCACTACCATTTAAGTTGTCCAGCTGAGGTGAAATCATAAATGTATTCAGAATCATAACCGTGTAAAAAGTTTCTTAATTTTTCATTTTCTTTTCCTAATTATGTAGATATCATACTTTCCATTCTAAAGCTTGTTAAATCAATATTTACTACCGTTAGGAGCGGAGTAATGTCCAATGAAGGAAATTTTTTTTTGTTTAAATTGTGATAGATCCATCCAACCGTTAAAACTAATAAAATAGTCTGTGAATATATAAGATAAGTATAATCCATGTAATATATGTATAGTTATAAATAATTCGTGCATAATTTATGTATGCCAATTAAAAAAAGTAAATAATGAATTTGTATGACTATTTGTATAAAAATTCTTAAATATGTAAATAGGCTAGAAGCAAAATATTTGTATATTTTCCAATTATTGCCTCCCCTTAGTTATCATATGTGAAGTTTGTGGAGTAGTATAGTTTAAAATTTCTCTTTAGTTATGTTTGTTTAAAATTGTTTCTTCAACGGGTAGTCTTTTTTTAATTAATATATACGCCACCTAATAATTCCACAAAGGAGACCATGTCGAATCCCCTTTCGTCAATAAAAAACGTCATAGTAGTAGTGCATATATATTCTTTCTTATGACAATATAGATAGCCAAACGAGACAAGATAATTGTGTTTGTGGGACTCGCTCAATTTGGCTTTTATGCGCTCTTTCCTCCCCTATATAAATCTCAACCTTTAATTGTCAATAAACATGACCATAACGTCCATTTTAATTGTAGATGGGTTAGCTATATGGAAAACTAATTGATGTAACTTAGCCGCTGGCTAATGTTATTGAAATATATATATATATATATATATATAACACTCAAACGCATCAATGGTCTCTGCAACTGCCAAACCAAATCCCACTGGATTCGTATATCCAAGAAGATTCTCATCAATTACGTTTGCAAACCTTTGCGGTCGGTTGATCACTCTCTTCTCTCTGCCTGTTGCAATGCTATATGGTTGTTGTTGCGAAGGTGCATCAACATTATCATCTTGATCAATATTTTGCACCTTCTCAACTTTCTCTACTTTAGAACTATTGGGTCGAGCTAGTGGAGACTCAATTTCTAGCTCTATGCGGTCGCTGACACCACGATCTGTTTCTGCTATTGCCTTCTCCTTCTTACTGTCCAGTGAGGCAGATTCATTTAATGTTACATCCCTATTGATAATTAGCTCTGGAGTCTTTTGATCTGTGCAATACAACCTATAACCTTTCACTCCAATCGCATACTCTATAAATATGCATTTCTTTGCCCTCGGCTCAAGTTTTCCATCCTTCACATGAGAATAAGCAGGACAACCAGATATCCTTAAATTTAAATAATCAGCGGGCGAACCGGACCATACCTCAAAAGGAGTTTTGAACTCTATAGTTGTGGATGGAGATCTATTGACCAAATAACAAACTGTATTGATTGCTTCAGCCCAAAAGTCTTTACTAACACATGAGTGTGAAAGCATGTTTCATGCCCTATCACAAAGCATTCTATTCATACATTCTACAACACCATTTTGTTGTATTGTTCCTACACAAGTGCGGTGTCTCACTATGCCCTCCCCGCTGCAGAAATTATCGAACTCAAAATTGCAAAATTCCAACTAATTGTTAGTTCGAAGATGCTTAACTTTTCTTTTCGTCTACCTCTCAATCATCGTCTTCCATTTAACAAATGTTGAAAATGTCTCATCTTTTGTTTTCAGAAAATACACTCACACTATCCTTGAATAATCATCAATCAAAGTCATAAAATACCTAGCACCACTCTTGGAGGGTACTCTGTTTGGACCCCACAAGTCAGAGTGTATATAATCTAACTTGTCTCCGGTCTTGTGCTCGGCCTTCTTGATGAACTTTACCCTTGTCTGTTTACCAAACACACAATGCTCACAAAAATTCAAAACTTGATTTTCTACCCATTCAGCAAATTCTGCTAACTCAACAAAGATAATCTATTATCACTCATATGGCCACGTCGCAAGTGCCACAACTGAGACTGATTCAGATCATTTTTTCCAAAAACTACAGCAACTTCCCCTTCAACTACATTGGCTTGAAAATGATATAATTTAGAATGTAGTTTACCCTTCATGAGTACCATGGAGCCTTTACACACTTTAAGTATTCCATTCTCGTAGTGAAATTTATACCCTTGATCATCCAAAGTCGAAAGAGAAATCAAATTTCTCTTTATCCGAGGAACATGCCAACACTCAATGTTTCT
>MU698314.1:46337-74296 GCA_026770625.1 Nicotiana glauca
AAATATATATATATATATATATATATATATATATATATATATATGTATATGCATATGGTCTTTTTTTTCGTCAAACATTAAAATTTTATTCAACCAAGTATAATATATACATCCACTAGTTCATTGTAGACTCTAGAACTAGTCCTATGCTTTGTACTTTTCTAAACATTCCTCCTATTTTCTAAATCTATTACAATAAGGATCTATACTAGATTTGGACATGAGTTTAATCTATCTAACAACTTTTTCTAATTTTTCCTATATTGACCTTTTCTGTGTAGTTGGATTACAATCTCTCTCATTCTTACAGTGCAATCTTGTTGTTGCTTTTGAAATCTTCTAGCATTCCGTTCACTCCAAACATGATATACGCTCGCAGCTAGTAACCATCCTAAGATCTCTGCTTGGGCTTTGCTGTTATATCTTTTGGTCGTTAGCCTCTCGATTTCTTCTTCCCAGGTTCCCACTTGATGACATTCCCCTGTCCAGTGTAGGAAGGAGCTCCATAGCTGCCTTGTGTATTCACATTCAAAGAACAGGTGTGCATGTGTTTCTTCAGCATCAGACATACATAGAACACAATTCCTAAGAACTTGAATTCCCCATTTGATCAATCTATCAACTGTAGAGAGCCTCTTCTGAAGTGCAAGCCAAAAAATAAATTGGTATTTTGGCACAGAACATGGTCCCATATTAAGAGCTCTCCACATAACTTTAGGATATTGAGGGGTTAGGTGCAAGTAAGCCTTCTTGATTATGAACTTTCCAGCGAGGGTGAACTGTTGCAACTTTGCATAAGGATCCCCATTCCCATACCATCTCCTTGCATCAAACATTTTCCTAACAAGCCATGCTTGTTTTGGTGTTTCCATCTCGCTAAATTCTCTTATTTTTATGTAGAAGCTATGGATCCATTGAACCCACAGAGTGTCTTTCTTTGCTGCAATGGCCCAGAGAAGCTTAGTTATGGTTGCCTTGTTCCATGTCTGAAACTCAATGATGTTCATCCCCCTGCTGATTTTGGCATACACAGCCTTTCCCAAGCCAATAATGCTATTTTTGATGTAGCACACTGCCCAGTCCACAAAAAGGTTCTACAAGCACTTGTAATAAGCTGCATTACCTTTTTTGGGATCAAAAATACTTGTGCCTAGTATATTTGTATCTCGAACAGAACACTCTTGATCAGCTGCACCCTGCCACTATATGAAAGAAATTTTGTGGTCCAACATCTAATTCTAGCTGTCATTCTCTCCACCAGTGCCATGCATTGTTGGACTGTTATCTTCTTGGATGATAGGGGAACCCCAAGGTATTTGAAAGGTATCTCTCCAAGTGCAAAATGCATTTTAGAGAGGATCTGGTCCTTCAATTGCTGATCCACCCCTGTTATGTATAGGGAGCTTTTCTCCATGTTTGCTTTGAGGCCTGAAACTGTTGAGAAGTGTTCAAATGCCTGAATCATCAGTTGTATGGACATTTGATCAGCCCTGCAGCACATTATTAAGTCATCTGCAAAACAAATATGAGTTAGTTTCATTTTCCTGCACTTTGGGTGATGGTTAAAGTTTGGATTGTAGTTTAGTTGCTTCAGAGATCTGTTCAAGTACTCCATTGTCAACACAAAAAGAAGTGGTGACATAGGGTCTCCTTGCCGAAGTCCTTTCTTTGCTTGGAATTTTGGAGTGAGCCCTCCATTAAAGATAATGGAGTAATTGACTGTCGAGACACACTCCATAACTATATTTACAAACTTCACTGGCAGCCCAAACTCCAATAGTACCATTCTCAGAAAATCCCATTCAATAGTGTCATAAGCTTTCCTGATGTCTATTTTCACTAGGCATCTAGGGGACATTCCTTTTCTGTTGTAGCATTGGACTAATTCATGAGCCACGATCACATTATCTAAAATGTTTCTTCCTTCGATGAAAGCAGATTGTGATGGCCCCATAATTTTATACACTACCATTTTCAGCCTAGAAGTAATCACCTTTGCTATCAACTTGTACAAAGTTGTACAGCAAGCAATAGGCATGAATTCCTTAACATATGTAGGGTTTGGGACTTTTGGTACTAGAGTAATGGTAGTACAATTTATCTCCTTCAGTATTTTCCCTGTATCAAAAATTGAAGAATTGCTGTAATTACTTCCTCCCTAACTATGTCCCAGTTAGCTTTGAAAAATTCAGCAGGGAAACCATCTCCCCCCGGAGCTTTGCCAGCTGGTAAATCTTGTAGAGTCTGCAGTATTTCCTCTCGCATCACTGGTTTAATCAGTCCATGTTGAACCCATCCTTTGCAATGGCGCTATTTAGGCAAGGCAATTCTTAAGCCTTAGTTCCCAACAGTCCTTGAAAGAAGTTGATGAACTCTTGCTGAATTTGGCCAGGGTCAGTCAGCATTATGCCTTGATCATTACAAATTGAGGATATGTGATTCCTTGCTTGCCTGGTTCTCATTTGTGCGTGGAAGTATCTTGTATTTGAATCACCTTTTGCTAACCAAGTAGCCCTTGATTTCTGCCTTAGTACCTCCTCATGGATGTTGGACCACTTTTCTAGTTCAAGTAGCAAAGCTCTCTCTTGTTGTATCAAATTGGAGTTATACAGATCTGAGTTCAACATCTGTTGAGTGTCCTGCAATCTTTCTCGAATGATCTCAACTCTGTTTTCTAGATTAGAGACTTCTTTATAGAGATGTTTTGTGTTAAGCTCAATCAACTTAAGCTTTTTACAAACTCCATATATAGCATAACCAGGAATATTATACTGCCATACATTGTGAGTCACATCTTTAAAGGACTGGTTTTGGAGCAGTACATTTAGTAATCTGAATGGCCTTGGGAGTACTTGTCTGATTCTCCCAATACTAACAATAATTGGAGTATGATCTGAGCAACCTGGACTGTGGTATACTGCTTCTAGATGACCATAGTTGTCAAACCATTTATCATTCCCAAAAGCCCAGTCAATGAGGCTATGTATTCTGATTTGTGCATCCCTTTTATTACTCCAGGAAAATAAGCTTCCAGTTCTTCTCAATTGTCCAAGCCCTATATCTTCAAGACATTCTTGAAAATCTTTCAGTTCATTGGGATGAACTGGAACACCATTCTGCCTATCATCCACAGATAGAATAGCATTAAAATCACCTAACACAATCCATGGATCAATTATATTGCTATTAAGGCTCCACAATTCTTGCCATAGAGCCTTCCTTTCATTTATGGTATTCAACCCATAAATAAAAGTTATTTTGCTAGTAAAAGGAGACCCCTTATATTTAACTAGACAATGAACAAACTGTGGCCTGGACATTAGTATTTGCACTTCCACTTGTTGAGGCTTCCAACACATCCATATTCTTCCATTCTGATTTTGTGTGTAGTCATCAGCTACTTCCCAGTCATTCCCCATTTTTTTTTACTTTTTCTGCCTTGTTGGCTTTAACTTTAGTCTCAAGACATCCTATTAAGGCTACCTTATTTGTAAGCAGAAAGTTCTTGAGCTCTTTCTGCTTATGGGGCTTATTTAGCCCCCTTATATTCCATGAACAGAAAATCATGGGGGTAACCTCCTTGGAGGGCTATGATCCTTTGTCACTTTTGGAGTGACTATCAATGGTTGTATTCTCAGAGCAATAAATTGATTCTTCCGTAGTAACCTTTCAATATCCTCACTGTCTTCATAAATCTGGCCCTGTCCCTCCTCTTGCATAGGATTCAATTTTTTCTTTCCTCTGCTTTTAGCATGTTGTATTTGGAACTCCATCTCCTCCAACTGCTCTGATTCATTCTGTGTATTTGCCGGTATTTTTGCCTCCTTTATTGCATTAGTTTCCACCTGTTGCTTCTCCACTAAGTCTGTTTTATGGGGTTCTTGGGTATTCTTCACTCTCCCGCCCATCTTCTATTTTCTTTTGACTTGTTGTTGTATACCTCTATCAATTATTGTTGCCTTCTAGCATTCACCATTTTGATGGCCTATGCTCAAGCAGTTGTGACAGTATGCAGGTCTCCATTCGTATTCAATATGTTGTAGTCTGCTTTTTCCTCCTGGTAAATCAATGGGTATCTCCTCTGGCAATGCAAGTGATAATAATCATTTCGAGACAGTGTTTAACTCAGGACTGATATCATGAAAACATGCTAAGAATCATGAAAACAGTGATAATAATCCCTACGGGATCCCAATAATCGGCACACAGCCCAAATATGCTCATAGCAATCCAAGTAGGATGTTTACCAATCAATTTCTAGTCAATGCACATTATGAACATCACTCGGACGGACTAAGCCATAGTCCTCCAATCACAAATGACCCCGCACTCGCCGTAGAGTACGTGTCTCGCCTCAATATAGCGTCACAGTGTGATATACCGGGGTTTCAAACCCTCAGGTCATCATCCACATCTATTACTCACCTCAAGCCGGCCAAAATCCTAGCTCGCTATGCCCTTGCCTCTCAAATCGACCTCCTCACGCGTCGAATCTGACCAAAACCACAACGAATACGTCACATTATGCTATAGGATCAAAACCCAATCGAAAATAATCGAAAAACATCAATAATCCCGAAATTGACAAAACCCGAGCCCCGGGCCCACTTCTCGAAACTCAGAAATTTTTACAGAAAAGTGTTCTTCATCTTCTCCCGATTCCGTACATATAAAGAACACCAAAATCGGAGTCCGTTTGACCCCTCAAATCGACCACTAAAAGTCTCATAATTTCAAGCCCCAAAATCCTATTTTTCTACTGTTTTTCATGAATTAAAGAATGGGATTATGGTCTATAATCACCCATAAATGAGTTTTAATAATCAAATCACTTACTTCTGTGATACCCACTGATTTTCTCTCTTAAAAATCGCCTTAGAAGCTTCTTCCCGTTCCAAAATTGGAAGAAAACTCGACCTGCTCATTATAGGTATACTTTTCACGCGTTTTACTGCTCCCAATGGATTCTTTGTGAAATTCTAATGAATTTAGGCTTTTTAATCACTCAATTTGACCTTATAATGAAGGGGATATGTAGGTTTTAAGATTTGAAATAGTGCAGGTTTTTAATACGCCGCCAGGGGCAATTTCGTCATCAACCTAAAAATCTGGGCAACCTTAGTAAAATGGCCATAAAATTCTCATACAATGTCCAAATTCGATGATTCTTTTTGTTAAGGGTCCGTAATTACGATACGGATCTACTGCTTCATTCAAAATAGTAATAGGAGCTCATTTGTTCAATATGATATCATTTATGCTTGAAGAAACGATGTCGAAGTATAAGAAAAACTAGCACAACGCAATCCAAACCTATCCGAAACTCACCCGAGCTCCTCGGGACCGCATACGAACATATTAACATGTCACATATGATCATAAAAACTTAGTTTCACTCTCAAAACACCAAAACTAACATCAAAATACCAAATTTACATCGGATTCAAGCCTAAGTTCTTCTAAAACTTTCGAAACACGCATTTGATCAAAAACTCAACCAAATCACCTCCGAATAACATGAAATTTTTCACACATATATCAATTCACCTAACGAAGCTACAACAACTCTCGGAATTCCATTCCGACCCTCGGATCAAAATCTCACCTATCAACCGGAAATTGCCAAAATACTAACTTCGCCAAAATAGGCTAATTCACCGGACTTCCAAAATTACTTTCGATTGCGCTCCTAAGCCTTAAATCATCACCCGGAGCTAACCAAATCATCGGAATTCAATTCCGAACCTTCTAACTCATAAGTCAATATCCGGTTGACTTTTCCAACTTAAGCCTTCTTAAAAGAGACTAAGTGTCTCATTTCTCATCAAAATCATTCCAAATCAATTCTAACACACCCAATACCGATAATTAAACATAAGAAAGCAGAAAATAGAAAAAACAGGGTAGTAACTCATGAGACGACGGGTCGGGTCGTCACATTAAGGCTACCTTATTTGTAAGCAGAAAGTTCATGAGCTTTTTCTGCTTATGGGGCTTATTTAGCCCCCTTATATTTCATGAACAGAAAATCGTGGGGGTAACCTCCTTGGATGGCTATGATCCTTTTTCACTTTTGGAGTGACTATCAATGGTTGTATTCTCAGAGCACTAAATTGATTCTTCCGTAGTAACCTTTCATTATCCTTACTATCTTCATAAATCTAGCCTTGTCCCTCCTCTTGGATAGGATTCAATTTTTTCTTTCCTCTGCTTTTAGCCTGTTGTATTTGGAACTCCATCTCCTCCAACTGCTCTGATTCATTTTGTGTATTTGCCGGTATTTTTGCCTCCTTTATTGCATTAGTTTCCACCTGTTGCTTCTCCACTAAGTTTGTTTTATGGGGTTCTTGGGTATTCTTCACTCTCCAGCCCATCTTCTGTTTTCTTTTGACTTGTTGCTGTATACCTCTATCAATTATTGTTGCCTTCTTGCATTCACCATTTTGATGGCCTATGCTCAAGCAGCTGTAACAGTATGCAGGTCTCCATTCGTATTCAATAGGCTGTAGTCTGCTTTTGCCTCCTAGTAAATCAATGGGTATCTCCTCTGGCAATGCAAGTGACACATCCATCTCAATAAGTATTCGTGCATAAGATACTCTTTCTCCTTTGGCTGTGATCTTATCCGTGCAGATTAGCTTCCCCAAACAACTCGCAATTCTGCCTAGACTTCTTGGTGTCCAGTATTCAATAGGTAGGTTAGGGAATGTTACCCACACTAGAATAACTTGCAGAGGTTCTTTGCTCATTTGGAACTCTGGCTCCCATTGCTTGAGGACCATGGGCCTGGTATTAAACGTGTATGGACCATTTTGTAACAAGGTTTCCTTCTCTGCTTCAGACATGAATCGGAATATAAAATAGCCATCATCATGTAAAAATACCTGAGGAATTGAGACGGAATTCCAGACCCCATACACATATTTCAGCATTTCCTTGAAAGAAGGGTTTCCCCCAATTACATACCCAATCAGTGCTGATGATTTCCATTTCTGACATTCTTCTTCAACTTCTGATTTGTCCAATTGTACTGTCTTCACCCCATCTTTCATTATCGGAGGGAAGTATTCAAGCTTCAACCCTAATTGTTGAGATCTGTTACCTTGGACCATATCCGCCGCCGTATGTTTCTCTGGACGCACTACTATAAAGAAGCTAAGCTTTCTAGCAGCTGCAGCTGATGAGGTACCTTCATCTTGCACTTCTGGTGTGGTAATTTCAACCGATGGTTGTCCTTGCAACACCGTCGGAGCACTACCCATTCCTGTTAGCCATTGACCAAATTGCCTTGTCCCTAAGTCTTGTGGGATTCCATTTTCTGGTGTAATAAGCCTATTAGGTTCTTCATGGTTTGCGGAGGGAGTTGACGTCGCCGGATTGTGCTTATTCCGTCGAGCCATGACCAGAAGCGCACGTTAACAAACTTTAACTAACACGCGCTCCCCATTTTTATCTACACTTCCTTCCACTCGATAATTGTTTCATATATATGTATATAGTCATTGGTTACTTTATTTGAATTAATAAATATATATATCTTATAATTAGTTATATAAATAAATGAAAATATAAATATATATAAAAATAACTACCCATTAAATTGGGTGAGAGTAGTTTCAAGTTGGAGTTTTAAATTATTTTAAAATAAAAAAAATTAGCAATAATTAAAAATGAAAAAAAGAAGAAAAAAAAGTACTCATTCAAATCGAGGAGTAGTTTCAAGTTGGAGTTTTAAAATAAATTTAAAATAAAAAAATTAAAAAATAAAAATTACCAATTCAAATTTGGGAGTAGCTTCAAGTTGGTATTTTAAAATTATTTAAAATAAAAAAATAAAATAAAGCAATAAAAAAAATCCACATGGCACAATTAGTTAATAACAAAACATACATTATTAAAACTTAACAAAGAAATTAACTATTCAAATTAACTACTCAAAATATGGGTGAGAGTTGGTTTAGGTTAGTTAATTTCAGTATTTCATTTTTTAAAATTATTTTCGTTTTTTTTTTGAAATAAAAAGTGTATTTATACATTCAAATTCAAACAATATTATTGAGAAAAATATAATAAAATTTAAAATAAAAATTATTTTAATAATAATAAAATATATATCTTCTATTATATTACAAAAATTAAGTAGCAAAGAAAAATATTAAATAAATAGTATGCTAATAATTTTTATTAACAATATAATTATATATCTTCTATTATATTACAAAAATAAAGTAGCAGAGAAAAATATTAAATAAATAATATGCTAATAATTTTTATTAACAATATAATTATACTAAATATTGGACAATATAATAAACATAAATACATAACAAAAAAGTTATTTCAAATGTAATATCAAAAAATTAACAAAGTGATAAATTTTAGGACAAAGCTCCAACAAATTTGGAGATTAAAAAATTATTTACAAAGTCACAACGAAATTAACTACTCAAACACGGGTGATATAATAAAGATAAATACATAAAAAAAATCGATGACTACATAAGTCCTTTTAATTTAATCAAGAATTCTTTCATTAAAATTCAGACAATATTATTGTGAACAATAGACTAAAATTTAAAATAAAATATTATTTCAAGAGTAGTAAAATATATATCTTCTATTATATTACAAAAACAAAATAGAAGAGCAAAATATGAAACAACGTACTGTGCTAATAAAAATTTCTATTAGTAATCTAATAATACTAAATATTGGATGATATAATAAAGAAAAATACAAAATAAAAAAGTCATTCGCTGCCTGTATAAGTCCCTTTAGTTTGATAGAGATTTTATTTATTAAAATTTAGACAATATTATTAAGAACAGCAAAATAAAATAAAATATAAAAAAATATTTCAATAGTAATAAATTATATATCTTCTCTTATATTACAAAAAAAAAAAGCGAGCAGACAAAAATAGTAAACAAAGTAATATACTACTAAAAATTGGTATTAACAACGTAATAATAATAAACAATGGATAATGTAATAAAGAAAAATATATAACAAAAAAGGTTATGCACCGACTACATAAGTATCTTTAATTTAATAGAAATTTTATTATTGGGTATATCGTAGTGACAAATAAGATGATAATTTAAATTTATTAAAGTAATACAGTCTAATAGGATCAAACAAGCCCGATCATAATTTAATTTAATTAATATTTTTTTAATATTTACCGCGCATTGCGCGGATACTACTACTAATTTTAACTAAAATGTCCAAACGCTAGCCAAATCTAGTAAAATCTTACTAAGTGGGATCAGGAGAAGAAAATGTATATACAAATCTTATAATCCGTATTCTACGAATGTAGGAGATTATTGCAATAGATTTTTGGTTCAAGAAAAAATAAAAATAAAAATAACGATAATAAACAGTAACAATATAATAGTGAAAATACTAAGAAAATTGAAGTAAAAAAAATTATAATAAAAGCAAGAAGAATCTTCAAAGAATCGTCCTCACCAAGTCTTCACATTAATAGCAAGAAAATCTTACAAAGCTAGATGGCATCAACATTTTTTTGTACATGAGTCTTGTAACCCACTCTTGTCAATTTATTCTTCACTTAATCTATGAGAAAAAGTTATTTGGGAATTGGGAGAGCGGGTGGGGCCCCCTTGGAAAAAATGTACTAACTGAAAATGGGAAGAATTCATGGTACCAGCGGATAAGCATACAGACAATTGACATGAAGGGGGTGCGCCTCCATTTTTAGCTGTCAATGTTGAATATTTAATTACTTATACTGTACGTATCCCTATCTTCGTTATCATCGGCATCGTCTGTGGCTTTTGTGCACAATAAAAGAAGCTAAAAAAAAAAAAAAACACGGTCAGATGCAAGGTTTTGGCAGTACTTAATTAATTATTCGCTCTTTCTCACACAACATAATATAATATAATACAATGAAAAAAACGTAAAAAACGTACTTACTATCACAATAGAGGAGTAATATGGCAAAGAAATTTTAATATCACCGATTCGAACTTCAAAATTCCTATTATAAGCAGAAAAAAGGAGCATCGATCCCGTTACAACAACAACAATCCAGTATAATCCCATTTAGTGGAGTTTGGGGAGGGTAGTGTGTACACAGACCTTACCCTTACCATGGGGTAGATAGACTGTTTCCAAATAGACCCCCGACATCTTTCCTTCCAAGAACTTCCCACTTTGCTCTTGAGAAGACTCGAACTCACAACCTCTCGGTTGGAGGCGGGGTTCGGTTAGAGACAGGGTTGCTTACCATCAAAGCAACCCCATCGGAGCATCCACCCCGTTGAAAAATGAAAAGGAACTTGCGTTGCAGACGAAAACCTTGAGGCTTCGGCATACGTCATTTTGTTACAAAATATTGGCTAGCTAGGTAATTAATAGGATAGTATAATATTCTCAAATTATCAAATACGTAATAGTATTTTATTTGTGTTTGGAATATTTGCAGTTGAAGTGATAAAATATGCATGAAAGTGCTCCTCAGGCGAATGTACGGTTTAAGTTTTGTTTAGAAACAAGGGAAAATGACAAAAGAATAAGCTAGAAGCTATAAGTACATTTTCTTAATGCATAGAAAGAGAGGTAATCTTTTACTAAAGATTTATAAGTACTAATGAATAATATGGCCATCGCTTATTATTTTAAACAAAAGTTAATTATTAAAGAGTACGATCTGATTCGGTGGATAGAGAAGGATGTAAAGCCCGTATTTTTAAAAGAACTGAATGATACTTTGAGTTCCAACCCAATCAAGAAACGTCGAAACCTACCATTTGTCACTTAAGTTTTGTTTCACTTGTAAGAAATGTACATATATTACTACATACAACTATAAACTAATGTCACTAATGAGAAGTGTACCTTCCACCTTTCACCAACTATATAATACTATATATGAAGAAGTAGTACATTCCACCTTTCGCCAACTATATAGAGTTTACATAGAATTTTAAATTCTATGGTAATGACTATTTTAAGAGAAGGCTTTAAAATTTGGCGGGTTAGGACGGGCCGGCCCGCCATTTGAATGTGTTTTAAATTGGTCAGCCCAACCCAGCCCGTCATTTTTTTTAATTTCCTTTAATTCTTAAATATTTTTTCGTGACATAGTCGATTAATTATGTAAATAACTTCTATTTGCTTAGAGCGTACAAAAAATGTTGATATATGATAACGAATCTCGTAATTGAAATGCAAATTCTCTATATTTCTTACTCTTTTTTTGCAAAGTTACATGAATATTTTCTTAATACCTTTCATTCATTTTCCTCAAATTCAAAGATTATTTTAATAAGTTTATATGCTGAGGCTTTTTAATGTAAGATCAACATCATTTGTTGATTTCATCACTATAGTAAATAAAATTTTTAAAAATCTTGAAATTTGCTAGTGGTCAATTTTTTTTCCGGTATTTAAAACTTATCTTTATTTATACTGAAGAGTAATTTAAATATTAATAATATATATACTAAAGTAATCCAAACTGATCACTGGCCACTTAAAGTAATATTTTCTTTTGAGAATAGATTTTATTGGCTACTAAAGACTTTTCGAGTTCGTTATTAATTAAGCAAAAGAAAATTAATTTTGTCACGTTATATTCATGTCAAAAATATAAATTTTAGTTGATATGGAAAGGTAAATGAGTGATTTAGGTTCCTATACTACATATAATAATATTATATTTCTTAAAGGTTAAATATATATATATACGTACATCCAAATTTAAAGAGTTCTATGATGTAGTATTGGGTGTATCTTTATAAGTGAAGTTAGGCGTCTAGATCTCATGTCGACCTTGTTGTTTTTTACCTTTTTCTTTTTAGAACTATGGTCAAGGTTTCAAATCTCACGTTTGTGGGCGAGTCTAGTATCACCACCTGTGTTTAATTAAGTACTTTTTTCTTTATCTTTCTTTTCTATTTATCTTATTCATTTCAAATCTCCAAAACTAACACACTGTGTAATCTTACAAGGAAAAAGTTAATTTTGAAATTATGGTTTCAAAATGGTAATGAGTTCATGGTAAGAACGTAAAAATTGAACTCATTAAATATAAATCATAATAAATTTACTTTTTCACAGTGGTACAACCATCTTTTTGAAAGCCAAAATTCGCCTCATGAGAACAAAATTTGTGAGAGTTATGGGAAATTATATTCGTACAAGGCTCTCGTGGCATTTCTTACTTGGTTGACCATACACTGCAAGAAAGATGAGCTACGACGATATTTAATTTGTGACATTTATAATAAATGTCGGAACAAAATTTATTTATTGACATTTGTTAAAAAAATGTGGCAAAAAAATAATATTTGACGAAAAATGACGGAAAATATAATGACATTTGATCTAAATGTCACATAATTAAAAATAAAATGACATATTGACATGTATAGAAAATGTCAAATATTAATAATTTAAAAATAAAGCAAAATTTCATAACTTCCTGCCCAAATCTCCCCCCTCAAATATCTAAAAAGAAACCTTACTTTGCAGCCTCCCTATCTCAAAATAATTCGATTTTTCCTCTTCAATTTCTCTATCCCGCCCGAGTTGAGCCGTATTCCTCCACCCTAACTATGAATCTCAAGAACTTTCAGGAATAATAGTATGGAATGTATTCTCTTCTTACTTAATTCTCTATTTCCTTCTCTTCTTCTAGTGCGCCATTGGAATAACTCTAGGTTAGCATTTTTCTTTCTTGATTGATCTATTGGATTCGAATTGTTCCTTCTTTCTGGTGAGTGTTTTAATTTCTCGTAGGAATTCAATCATGTTTAATTATTACATTTGCTTGTTCGTATGTATTCGCAGCAAAAAAATGGGAGTTTAAGTTTTTAAAGCTTAATTTATGTTGTGATTTTTTGTGTGGTTGTAATAGTGTGGTAGGTTTGTTTGAATGGAGGGTATGTGGAGGGCTGTTTTTACACAATGTAGATGTCGATATGTGTCCACAAATTATGTCCTATAACTGTTTGTCAAAATGCCTGATAAAGAATTTAAACATTGTGACCTTCCCTATGATTTATTCGTTTCCAAATGTGAACAAAGTTGATAAGATTTCCTTAATTCTTGCCTGATTCAATTGTTATTATAAATTTCACATAAGGTCCTGTTTAGTTAGTATAGTGTGGTAGTTCACTCTTGGCTTTCGAAGGAGAAATGCTATAATAATAAGTGTGCCATTAATTTGCCTAAGTATAGAGTTCCATTTATTCTATTAATTATTTTGTCCCTATGAAATTTATGCAATCAGTCGAATATGTCTAGAATCTACTAGGTTAAAATGTACCGATGGCTATGTTGGTTGATCAGGTGAAGAATAAGGTTGCACACATCTCTAGCCTTTCTGTGTGTGATATGAGTTGCTGGGAGAAAGTCCATAGTGCGGCAACTCATGGTAAGGTCCTTGTAAATTTGATGGCCAAGCAACATCTTTCATTTTTAAAGTTATGTGTTTTTCTCCAATGGATTTTGTTCGCTGATGGCAGATAACAATACTTCAATTGGTTGTCTTATACCGATAAGGATACTCGTAAAAATAGCTACGCTATATAAATTCATTTTATTATATTATTCTTTCATGTGATCATGCAATCTTATTTTAAGATTCAATGATCTCCTAATTATTTTCCATTTTGTGAAAATATAGGTTGACTACCTCAGACATCCTTGTTGTCTCAATTCAATAGAGTACCTAATATGCGGATGCACAAGCGAAATGGGGCTGCAGGATATAGCACAAAAAGTGAAAGAAAGAGCTGAGGAAGGAAGAAAGCTCTTATTACAGAATTTGTTTCAGTTTACTCAAATCTAGCCTAACAGTTTGATTCTAGCATTATTTAATTCTAAAGACATACAGCTACAAATACATTCTTGTAATTAGTCATAGTGATCTCCTGTTTACTCATTTTATTACATTTCAAATTGTATATATATGTTGAATGATACTTGTAGGTATTTAATTTTGAAATTTGAAAATTATACGTTCATTACAGCAAAATGTAATTTCAGCTTCATATTTATAATAATCGTCCTGTCAAAGTATGTGCAAATATCATGGAGTAATTTTGATATTAGCAAGATGTGTTGTACAAGTGTCCCTGATAACTCAATAATTTTCCAGCACTTCTAAATGTCGTAAATAAAATAAGTTAAGAATCCGTATTAATTTTCCGAACATTATGTGAAATGTCACAAGTTTTAATGCAACCTTTTCATAAAAGTCATAAATTAAATGTCGTAGATCTTTTCCTGACATTAAAATAAATGTCGGAAAATTACCGACATTGAAATTTATGACACTTGAACTAAGTGTAAAATAAATGTCGGAAAATAATTTTATAACATTTATGTAGCTTAATATGACATTTATAAAATGTCTCTCATAGATCATATTTCTTGTAGTGATACCTGAGAGATGAATTGCTTTATTCCTTTCTCTTCCCTTCTTCTTTTCTCTTCGTCTAGGGTCTATTTGGGGTGTTTGGGAGTTGGGACGAAGGGTAAGAGGTCGAGCGGCAGAATGGGGCCATGCACACGTGAACATGTCACATATTCTCCTGTTAGAGAGATGACAGCACCACAAAGCATTTGTTAGATGCCCAAAGTCAAAACTAACCTGCTCATTCAGTCACCTAACAGGATTATAATCCCAAATGAAAGTAGATATTGACTATTGCTACCAAACTCACTAGTAGGGTTTGAAAAGGATAAAGGATAGTATGTAAAAAGACCTTACCCCTATCCTGAGGGAGTAGAGAGATTGTTTCCGAAAGACCTTCGGGGCGACGATGGCTACAAACTTAAAGGAAATTGTCTGTTTGAGTTTTTACCTTTTTCTCCAAAGTGTTGCTCACCTTCTGGACGTGGTACCCTTGATGTTCTCTCGGGGCATACGACATGGATGTTCCTACCAATTTTGCATATACATAGGAACGTAAACACAATATTAAACGTGTCACGCACATACTTGTGATTCGGTAATTCTAGATATCTAATCATTCTCTCGATTTTCATGAAACAATCCTTTCTGGCTTAGCCTGGGTAATTAATTCTTCAGTAGTCATTATGTACTTTTGGAACTTATTTACCATTAACAAATAAGGCTTCACGAAATTTCTGTAGCATGTGAGACAAGACTCTAGTCTCCATAAATAAGAAATTTGTGTCTCCCTTTACAGCACGTTATATTATAGTTCCCAGGAAAGTACTTTATATAAGAAAACTGGACCAGATAGAACATTGAATTCATAATCTAGCAAAGAATGAATCATATAAAATACTAATCCAACATCTCATCAAAAAGGTACCAATATCCCAATGCTAAAGAAAGATGGGTTGACAGAAAACAAGGAAACCCCAGCAGCAGATGTTAAGAATTCAGAGAGGCTCTAAAGGAAAGTATGAGCAATAAATTGGGAAACATCGTCACACAGAGAGCATGATTTGGCTCAAAGATAAGAAATTCGATTCCTAACCACCACAAATTTACAACATATAAGCACGTTCATCTATCTTTGGACTCAGAGATCTACTGCAGAGTGTCCACCAAGAATGGCCAACAATTTCATATCATCAAAGTGCAGGACAAGAGTTCAGCAAGGATAGCCTGTACATTATACACCTGTTGCTCTGTAACATTGATAAGACCGACTAGATATGTGAACCAAGCAGGGAGATAGATGCAATTAAGAAAATCATTCTGATTTTCATTACTATGAAAGTTAAGGCTCAGCTCACCGTTGAGTATAAATTTCATAATCAATAGCAGCTTTTTGTGATACCTAGAAAATTCTGGACAGCTTTATGAAGCTTTTAACTCTATGCCAGCAATGATGGTAAACTTTTGCTCTATATTAAGAATGGTACACAACTGACCAAAAGCTTAAATTCACAGGAAAGATTCCTTATAGAGAATTCGGAACAATACTAGCTCATTAGTATCACAATATATATGCATGGTAACTGGTCGAGATCAGATAAATTTAAGAAACAAAACGTAATAATGTCAGGGAAACATTTGGTAATGCATAATCCTTTCTTCTTCATTCATCTTCATATTTCTGAATTTGACTTCAACAATTTGATTTTCTTTCTATAATTTTGTCACTCATCGTACTTGATTTAGTCTCAATGGCAGAATTGAATGGGCTCAACAGGCATAAACGAATTTTTCTCCACCATGGATTCCACCAAACATATATGGTAACAGTATCTTTCATGTAACTTGCCATTTCTAACGCTTTAATTTGGAAAAAGAAAACTAATCAATTACTGCTGAATCTAGACCAAGTTAATCAATTTTAACTACAATACTGAATTAGGCAATTCTATTTGGACGAAGGTACTATTACTCTATGCAATAGAATCAACGGATAACATTATGCAATTCCAGTTGAAAGAAACACAGATGCACCAAATCCAATCTTATAAGATAATAAAGAGAACTTCTGAATAACAAGTTTAGATGGGATTTGACTTCAAAAATAAGGATGAGCACAGCCCCAGGGGCTCAATTTGTAAAGTATAGCATTCAAGTCATTTCACATTGATAAATTAAGTATAAGGCAGAAAAGGAAAGGAGTCAAATGTAGGCAGAGAGATTTCTCAGATAGGAGGTACCTACAGAACCATCCAGTAGGCACTCCATTAAAACTGTAAAGGATCAAAAAGGGTGCAGAACTTTCCAGCATCAAACTGGTCGACCCTCCGCAACTTTTGTGAATTCCGGAAGAGAAGTTCAATAGATAAGTCTGGTCATGAAGCTGTGTTGGTGCAACTGCTTTCACAACATTCAGTAAAGAGAGGTTTCGTCGTCGTTCTTTTGACCCTTTATTTCCTTTAATTTTGACTTTTAAGGCCATCCAAGCTCTCTGAAAACAAGTGAACACCTGAAAGAGGATTGTCTTCAATCTCATCTGGAGAATCAGATTCGTGGCAGATACATAGCCCATGGAGAAGTAATTCCAATAACCAGCGGCAGGGAGCGAAAGAAGAAAGAAAGAAGCTAGATCATGATGGAGGAGTCATCGAGATCACATGAAGGAGAATGAGGAGTGTGGAACCGTACAGATGAAGAAAGTGAGTTGAAAGAGACTTTGTTCCTGACAAGAGGAATGGCCACATAGGGGTTTTTGGAGTGGAGAAACAGGCTGTGCTTGATCTAGTTGAGTAGTTGGATATTATATTTTCCTTGTTCCACCCTGCTTGAAGGCCCTCGACTTGAATTTTATTATTTTTCAGTATATAATGGACCGTCCCTTTACTCTTCAACACTTAAATTCCAGGCTTTTGGTCTACAGCAGGGTTCAAAGCCGTGAGGGTTCAAAGCTATGACATGCGCCTAACCCATATATCACGCTCTATGCACTTACCACTTACCACTAGACCAAAACCTTGGGCCAAGACACTTGGCTTTCTTCCAAAACTCAAGCTTGAAGTCAAATCCCTAGTTCTCAAGAGTAGTTAATTCGACTTTGAGTTAGTTTGTGAAATTTGTTACTACAAACAGGTCACCAAAAGCAATATCAAGTTTTTCAAAAGGCATTGAGATAAAATACAATGAACACGTACTGAGAACAGAAGCAGTGAAAATGATACATCATAAAGGCTAATCAAATCCTCAGCATGTCTTTGCCAGTGGAAACTACACCTAGAATTTCTTTCTATCAAAAGAAGTAGAGATTGACTAATAGAAAATCGAATAAATAAATATCTGCAGTGATAAAGTTAATCTAGGTAGTTCATTAAAAATGACTTAAAAGAGAATCTGTAGTAGCTGTCAGAATCAATTTTTGAAGTCATTATTCTTCAGAGTGTTTATTTTTGATTCTGCTCTAAAGAAACAATTATTTCATAGAGTTTAAACAAATGTAACTTCTATATTTCTAGTTGAGTAATATTTTTTTTTCTACTTGACTAATATTTTTGTTTATCACATTAACAATGAAAAAGTGTCTAGTCGCCTCAATATAAATAACATTAAGTATTTCATTGGAAAAGGGGAGAAGGAAAACATGGCCAATAACAAAGATATCTACAGTAGGTTTGGACGGCCCAACACTTTTTTTGTTGCAAGAAGGGTGTGCTCACGCGCGTGTGTAGGAATCATGCTGATTGTTTGCTCAGTTATAGGGTTTTGTTCGATATCAAGTCTTCAATAGCTTCTTACCTGTGTTAAGCTTTAATTGTACTTGTAACTTATTTCGTTAACAGAAAGATAAGAGAAGGAAATGGGAATCTTAAATCAAAATAAAGCTCGAGTCTGGAGAGTACACAAGTTGTCACAAAATTCACAAGACTGACTTTCTTTAATTTTCTTCTTGTCAAAATGAAGAGTGATCAAGATCATAACAAAGGCTTAATCACGTAGGTAGGCAAGGCTGAATCTATGATGTATCAAAATCTTTTAAAAAATAAGTTGAGATAGTTTCCTAAACCTGTTCTAATCAACCGTCAAGTGAAGTTTTCACCATTTGCCATGATTCGGCAGCAAGACATGAAATCAAAACTTAAACATTTAGATACTATGAATAAAATCAAGATAAACTAAGGACATTGAGGTCTAAGGTTGACATACTTTCAGAAGTCACCGGAGGTAAATATATTAGGTGCATCCTCCATAATGTATCCACATAAAAAGTCTACCTATTTTAGCATATGTAAGGTAGAACCAGAAGTTTTTTATGGACTGATAAGAAAAAGCAAAAGTTTTTTCTCTACTTCTATCTCTAGTTCAATATAATGGACATGCGTCCACCACTCCACCTTGTCCAAAAACAAAAATATCATGGACACGCGTCCTACTCCAATAACACTTAAATATTTAACTAAACTTTCATAACAAGATATTCGATACAGTATCCGTCAAATATTTAGTCTGTTAACAAAAACTCCTGAAGAGAAAGGGCTTTGACTTCACCAAAATTCAACTAAAGTTGGCCTTCCCTCAAGATTTAGTGCTGATTCTGGCAAATTGAAATTCGGAATTCATAGTAGAAAGATTCTTGAAACTTGATATAGAAATATCATAGGAACAGAAGCTATTTGTAACCAATACATATAAAACTTCAAACATTTAACAAAAGTGTTCATGGAGCTCAAAGTTAGGGGAATAAAATGCCATGTTGACCAACCAGTATTACGCTATTCAAGAACCTCACCTTGAAACCCAGGAAAAAGAAAGCTACATTGCTTTATCAACATAAACTTAAAGCTTACATGATTTTCTTGTATAGGTATATTTGTATGGATAATTATTTGTCCCCAGCGAGCAGTAACTTAACTAACTCCACAGGGGATTACAATTCCCTATGCATTTTGCAAGCTAACTTACAGAATGGCATTGAATTCTCCCAAAGCTATTCTTCAGGTTTTTTAGCTTTGTTCTTGTTACCGTATATTAATCCAGTTTCCTGCCAAATTTCATGAAACGGATAAGACTAATATTCAATACAACAGACACCAGTTGATGGAAATCAAAAAGGGCACAGTACCTGTGGATCAGGAATTGGTTTTCGCTTCTCAACATAACGATAAGAATCTGAAGCAGCAGCTAAAGCCGCCTTTTCCTGTCAATCCAAAATTTTAACAAAATACATGTAAATACTAAAACTTGCTAGTTGATTGGAATTGAGGGTTAGTTGATTGATTAAGGAGTAAGTAATTTAGTACAAAAAAGATAAAAATGGAATTTTTTGTGGGGAATTGAAAACAAAATACCTCTTGTTGTCTCTTGAGTTCCTGAGAGGGCTTGACCCAGAGAAAGTAAGCTAAGGTACCGGCAACAACCCAAGATGCTAAATTGCTTCCACCCCTTAAACCTCCGGTTAAGTTTCCGAAAAAGGATCTAACATTACCCACCGATTTCCTCCAACCAGTTGCCATTTGATTGCCTTTCTCCTTGCAAAATTCAGTTTTTTGCCTGATTTCTTGCTCTATGATTCACACAATTGAAGTTTACTGGTCTGGTGTAGCTCATGCAGAAATTAATCAACAGTTGAAGGATTTAACCTTTTCTTTAATTGTACAGTTGAAGGATTTAACTGCAGAAATAGAGGGGAACCGATACTGTCACTGGGAATTTTGCCCTGGGCCTCTGATGAATTGGGTTTAGCTAGCTACTTATGAGCCCAGTATCTTAGGTGTCTGTTAGCCCATAAAGTAACGGGCTGACTCCTATCAATGTGGTTGGATTTTTAGTTAAAATATCAGTAAAAATTGCACGGGCGCCGTATTTGGGCGCCCCCTTTTAACATGTAGTCGCTTTGTCTTTTTGTTTGTATCCGTACCCACTTTTTAAAAAAATTCAGCTTCCCTTTATAACTGGGAGCTGAAGTTTCCGGGTTACTAAACAAAAACTTCAGCTCCTTAAATTTTTATTTTATAACTGGAAAACTGCTTAAATTTTTATTTTATAACTGGAAAACTTAAGCTGAAAAACTGGTTAAGTTTTTATTTTATAACTGGAAAACTTAAGCTCTAGAGCTTAAGTTTTTATTTTATAACTGGAAAACTTAAGCTGGAAAACTGCTTAAGTTTTTATTTTATAACTGGAAAACTTAAGCTCTAGAGCTTAAGTTTTTATTTTATAATTGAAAAACTAGAGCTCTAGAGCTTAAGTTTTACGGTTACAAAGACAAAAACTTCAGCCCTGTGGGCTGAAGTTAACTTCAGCTGAAGTTTTCCAATACAAAAGAAAAACTTCAGCCCCGTGGGCTGAAGTTATGTGAAAAAGCGGGTACGCTTGTAATTTTTTTTGCAAAGCGGGCACAAGTTAAAATGTGGCACAAAAAACGGGTATAGATGCAAATGCCCCAAAATATCATGGTATAGTCAGTTTTCACACTGGTCAATGAAAAATAGCCAGCGTTTATGAAGTCAATGAAAAATAGCCACTATTTTGCTGCAACATGGACCGGTCCAGTATAATATACGGGAGTTCTGGTGCATTTGTGTACGAACTCCAGCATATTATACTGGACCAGTATACTTTGCTAACTCTTGTAAAATTTGTGGGAGACTGGAGCACCAGTGCTCCAAACTCCAGTATATTATACTGGACAATTATACTTGCTGGAACTCCCGTAAAATTTGCGGGAGTTCCAGCATAATTATGGTTGAACTCCCGTAAAATTTGCGGGAGTTCCAGCATAGTTATCCTGGAACTCCCTTAAAATTTGCGGGAGTTCAAGCATACTTATGCTGGAACACCCGTAAAATTTGCAGGCGTATTTTTTCGGATTTTGAACAGTGTTTTTGCTCAAGTTTAAAGTGGCTAAATTTCGATGACTTTTGAAACTTGGCTATTTTTTAACGACTAGTGATAAATCTGGCTATTTTTGAATTTCTCCCGGATTTTTATGTAGGTTCAACTTTTTGGGATAAAAGTGTCTTGATCGTCTAAAGTTAATATTTTTAGTTCAAACTTTCATAACAAAATAAGTATTAATTAATCTTTAAATAGTATTCCTGAAAATGACTATATATACACTTGCACCGATTTTTATTTATTAGGCCGATCCATTTCGTTAACCTAGCTAAGCCCAAGTTAAAGTTCAGCCCAAATGAAATCAATGTGAAAGCTTTCCATGGGATTAAGATTTTGACTTTTGAGTCAAGTCATCTTACCAATGGGCAAAATTTCAAGTTTAACAAGTTTTTTAAACTAAAATATATAAAATGATACCAAACCTTGTAGTAAAATGCCTCTTACACACACAGTAATCACGTGAATATTATTGCACGTTCAAACTTTTTAAAGTGTGTCTATTACACATCATTTTTGTGTTTAACAACTTTTTGAAAATTGCATCACACGAGCTAATCAGAGTGTGACACATGTCATAACTCAAAAGAAGAAGAAAAAAAAGGGACCTATTACACCCAGATAATAATATTTTAGAAAAGAAAAATAAAAAAGAAACTCCCCTCCATCCTTATCCTCATCTCCAAGTCCCCTCCCCAGTTCTTTAATCTTCCCTACGCAACAGTTGATTTTCTACCGAGTTAAGATTTTCTATAAGCTTTGAATCCTTTGAAAGCTTTTGTAAAACTTTTTGATGTGTTGAACATAACTGAAAACGAATCTGAAGAGTTAGAAAATATGGACAGATTTGGAAGAAAGAGAGAATAAAGAGGAAGAAAAAAAATGCATCGATTGACAAAAGAATATCATATTTTCCGGCAAGATATATATATTTTTCGGCAATCGAGCTTCCCTTTTACATTTTTTTGAGCTCAAAACTTAGTGAAGTGCACATGGTAATCCATGTTAGACTTCTCATATCAGTTTTTAACAATAAATTGCCAATATATTCGGATTTCAAATTTGGGTTTTTAAATAGGAGCACAATTGAAGGCTTCTTCAATGGTACCTTTTTTTATTTTACTCTTCAAATTCGAAATTTTGAGTGAGTAATAATACTCCATCCAAAGTAGTTAATTAATCAACTTCCAACACCCAATATCATATTATTCAACAACCCAAGATTCAAACTCCAATAGCAATGGGGTTACCCACAATGGAGGTTTGCCTGAATTTGGAGATGGGGATAATGGTTACTTGAAGATGAAGGATAACGATTGGGAAAATGATAAAATTAAAAAAAATGAAAAAATGAAACAGTTGGACATGTGGCATCCATGGAGAGCTTCAGACACATGAAATTTTCTCTTCACGCGCAAGATTCATGTGTAGGACACGCGGGGTACTGTCTAGCTAAAGAGGTGTATAATAAACACGCTTTAAAATAAAAGGTTTAGGTGTGTAATAATATTTTCGTGGTTACCGGGTGTGTAAGAGGGATTTAACTACAAGGTTTGGTGTCATTTTATGTATTGTACCTTTTTCTAACAAGTTTTACCTCGTGATTAGAACTTTTGACTTTTAACTTCGAAATTTTGCTCATTAAAGGCCAAAAGTTAAAGACCACTCCTTATGGTATCATATTTCTACCATTTTCTGTTATCAATGTGTGGAAACAGCAAACTAAGTTACCTACACATCCAAGTTTGACAAGCACATTTTTAATATTAAGTACCAATAGTTTTTAAAAAAATTCAAAGACCCTAAAACTTCAAACAAACCACCTTAGTTTTTCTCTAGAAACCACCTTAGTTTTTCTCTAGAAACCACCTTAGTTTTGTAATTCTCATTTCAGGTTCAGGCTCGAATTACTCATTCAGTATTATAAAAATTGACTACTATAAAATACAGTTGAGGATATAATATTATATTTTTCTCGTTACTTTTTCCCTGCCAATCTTTTTCTTTACTCGTATGAATTGATTCTACTAAAATATTTCGACGAATAATGGGGTTTGTCACTTGTCCTTGGCCTAACTGTTTGACCCAAAATATATATATTGGTTTAAACAATTAGATTAAATAAAGAAGAGTCAATTTTAGCTAACAATAATATCCAAAAGATAGGTTATCGATCTTATGACAGATAATGTATATATTTGACCGAACGGTCATGAATATGAGCAATAATAACAATATTCAATAATCCAAAAACATGAAAGATGGCATTGAATAAAATATATAGCAATGAATGACATTTAAGTAAATAAAACATGTGAATCACCCAAAAAGGGGTGTGATCTGTGGATATTTTTCTGATAATGAAGAATGATTGATGGGCCTTAGAACACTCAAGTTGTTCTTGGATCAAGTGGAAAATCTTAGACAAGATATTAGTAAAAAGGTTACTTTCGTATACTTGTAATGTGGTCAGATTCTCTCTATAAAATCAATGTATTTTCTTACTAGTGAATATCCCATGTCCCCTATCATTGCGTCTCTTTCTATTTATAAGGAACATATTCCTAGAAATCCTAATAGTACAGGTGCAGAGAATATCCACTAGAATATTCTCTTTATTATCCTATTTTAAAACTATCCATTACAACTATGTCTAAGATACTCGACCACGACCTTGATCTACAATAATTACACGACCTTGAACTTTGCTGACTCTTTGACTGCACATTTTATCGCTTCGAGGCCGCTTTGACATAGGGCAGATCTTTGTTGAGATCTTACTGATAGCACCTAGCGAGCGATGAAGGCTATCATGGTATTCACGCGACTTGCCTATATCAAAGATATTTTTGGCCCATACAGTTAGTCCATCCTCTTGTCGAGGTCGGCCTCATGGGCGAGTTCGATGAGTGGATAATGCCATTCGTGGTCGAGCTTATTGAGCTGGCTATATGGGTCGTGATTGTCTTAATGTTAGGAAACATGGCTCTTTAAGGCCGCATATTTTGAATTCCCCGGGAAGTCTGGTCCAAGAGAAAGAGTAATGTCATGACGTCATGCGTCATGATGATGTTATTTCCCAACACGTTGCATCGATTCACGTGTGACCTTTGATTGATTCACCATTTCAATCTTCATGCTAATCATGGGTTGTTGTTTCGATTCTGGTGCCCCCAATCCTTATAAAATAAAGGGTGGTTTGTTGATTTTGAAACTTCTCCATATCCCTTCTACTTCATAAGCATATCTTCTCCTTCTCCTTCGCAGAACCTTTTCACTTCTCTGTCGCTTTCTCTGTTTCTCTACCTCTTTTCAAAACAATGTCGGACTTTTCATCAGATATCCACATGGAAGATCATTCTATCCCTCAACATGTTGTTTTCCTTTACTGGGGGAATACAACGGAGTTTCTAGGTAGGAGGAAACCCTCCCTACCATAGAGGAGATCGTACCTCGATACCCCGATGCTAAACCTGACTTCCAAAAAGTGTCAAAAGTGGTGACGAAGAGGTTTAAATCTACAATGACGGTTAAAAGATTATCCGAATTCAAGGCTAAGCTCGGCCTACTTGGTCATGCAGATTTGGGCCCTGTGGGCGGCGACGAAGTGCGGGTTTATTATCCCGTATTTTGCTCCCTTTATGGATATCTGTTCCTAATCGTCTATTTGTTCCCTTTGCCCCCATTGATAGAAGAGTTATTCTACTACTATCACGTATTCCCAGTGCAGCTTGCTTCTTATATCTTTAAGGTGGTCAAAATATTGACGAAATTCGTCGAATTGGACGACGTTAGTATAATAGTACGCCACCTGATCCATATCTACGCCTTTCATTTCTATCGAGGGACAATGATAAATATTCGCCACCACGGGTGAGGGGGGAATGTTTGGTGGTGAGGATGAATGACAAGGATAGCTGGCATTTCTGGCTTGACTATTTATTTGTTAGGACCAAGGTCGTAGTGTCTGCTGTAGCCAGCTTCCATGAGCCTTGGAACCCTACTCGTAAGTGCTCGTAAGTGCTCGTATTTGTTTATATATATATATATATATATATATATATATATATATATATATATATATATATATATATATATATATATATATATATATATAGGATGTCGGGCACAATCTATGCCAAGGGCTTGTACATTTCCCCTTGGCATAGGTTTAGGCGGGTGTTGGCAAGCAATGCACGGAGCTGGAGGTGTGTCTATGTTAGTGCATAGACTTAGTCAAGTCATCTAGGCAATGTTTCTTGAGTGTTGGCAGGGCAGCTTCATTGTGGGAAACGGCTATGCCAAATGAAGGTGCATGGCACTTGATTAAGGCATGTGTGCAGATCAGTGAGACGACAAAGTTTGTGGTAAGACATGGTCATGACCTTATGGAAGAGGCATGGTCTAAAGAAAAGGCAAGGCGAGAAGGCAAAGTGTGGGCAAAAGTTATAGAACAAGTGTGCAAGTCATGTGACTGAAGAAGTGTGTTGTGCATATGTTGTGGAAGTTTAGCCATGTCTAATGCACATGTTGCAGTTTGCCAAAATGCTGAAGAGGAATGCAATTTAGTGGGAAAGTTTGAATTCAAAATATAACTAAGTAGTTATGCTTTTTTTAGGTTGGTTATGTGCAAGGCACATTGTATAAATGCCCCTAACCGCCCCTTTATAAATTTGTCATAGGCAGCCCCCTTTTATATGTGTATTTCGTTGGGGTAAAGGCAAGTAGCATATGTGAGCCTTCCAACTGAGTGTCCGTTGTATATTATGCAAGAATAAAATAAATGTTGGATTTTTACCCGTACTACTGTGTGTTGCTACGTTTTGCTAAGTTTGAAATAATCTAAGTGTCAATCTCTGTGCGAAAAAGTAAGGCTGAGTTGCTGAGAGTTTGGCTATTGTCATGCATTGTCAATTTTGCTTAAATTGGCCCTATAACAACTAGTATCAGAGCTTTGATCATGATTTGAGGCCATGGCTGGTGGATCCACTTCATACCTGCGTGATCGTGTGCAAAGTTTGGAGGCGCCGATTGGTGTGATGGATGATCCTTTAGATATGGATGATCTAATTACTGAGATCTACCATCTGTGAGCACGTGATTTTTGCCCCAAGCAAATAAGTCCAAAAATAAATATATAAAAATGATTTTTGTGTGAAACTTGTTGATCATTGTGTAGAAATACCAGTGTTTGTTTTTATTTCTTAAAATAAAGTAAAGAAAATTAAAACAAAATACATTCTTGTATTAAATAGAAAAATACCAAAATATAGGATAATTACTCTTAATTCTAGAAAAATTTTAAAAAAAAGAAGAGAGAAAAAATAAAAAATACAAGAGATAATAAATATAGTGGTAATAAAATACAGAAAAAATAAATAAAATACAATACGAAAATACAAAAATATAAGGTATAATACAAAGTATAAAATACAAAGTATTTGGGTCAAATTACAAAATTCATCAGCCCAATTAATACCAAACAGACCAGGCCCAAAGGAAAAACACCGGCCTGCCTATATACGAACCAAACGACGTCGCTTAAAGGAATAGATCTGAACCGTTGAAAAATTGAATCAAACGGACTAAAACAAACGGTTGTACAATAATTAAAACGACGTCGTTAATTTGAAATGATCACAACCGTTCATCTAAATCATCCAACAGATGAAAGGAAGGCCTCATTTAAAACAAGCGACGTCGTTCGTGGGAAGCAATCACAACCGTTCATATAAGACATCCAACGGGTAAGATGAATACCTCATTTTAACCACACGATGCCGTTTAATGGCCAGTGAATCCTAGCCATTCGTTTGATCTAATCCAACGGCTGGGAACTATCATTACATGTCTTGTATATCTACATACCCTCCGTTACACTTTAGCCATAACGTACCCTTACCCTCATAGCCAAAACCCTAGCCGTCATGCCCTTCTCCTTCCTCTCCACCTGGGTCACCGGAACCCTACCGGTGGCTCGTCTCTGGTTGTCTTCTCCGACCAATTTCCACATTCATGAACCCTCCCCTCCTCCTCTTTCACCCCATCACATTAACTCCAGCCAAAACCCTTTCATTCCTCTCGAATCTTCAAAAACAGGTCGCCGGAACCCTAGCCGGCGACCACCACTTTTGAATCAGCTTCAACCAGTAACACCCTAGAACCACCCTGAGCCCTTCTTTCACCCTATCCAACCACCTTCCCTCGAATCTAAGCCTAACCCTTCGAATATTAAAAAAATATTCCGCCAGAACCCTACTCCGGCGGATACCCCAAAGCCAAAAACCACCCAATCGAACCCCAGCCTTCAAAAATGAGTCTTTCACAACAAATAAGACTCCAAGAGTCTGTTTGGAAGACCAACAGTCAAGAAAGGCTCAAGGCCTCCGGACAACCATAAAATCAAGAACCAGAAAGAAAAAATGAAGAAAAATGAAGAAAAAGAAGGAAAAGAAAGAAAGAAAGAAAACGAAAACCAACAGAAAAGCTAAGTAGCCCCAAACCTTATTTTCTCTACTGTGCTTCGTTTTGTCTTTATTATTTGCTAGCCTGAATCTGATGCATGCTCAAGGTTTTTCTGTTTATACATGAAATCGACTGTATGCTCTCTTTTTCTGATTGAAGTCACTAGTTAAATCGCATGCTTTGTAGTCGCTTAAGGTTCTTGCTTGATAGATCT
>MDKF010583709.1:0-11951 GCA_026770625.1 Nicotiana glauca
ACTACCCATGCTGGCGGACTTCCTACTCAATGCATCGGCCACCACATTGGCTCTCCCCGAGTGGTACAAAATAGTGACATCATAATCCTTAAATACCTCCAACCACCTCCTCTGCCTCAAGTCCAGCTCCTTCTGCTTGAACAAGTACTGCAGACTTTTGTGATCCATGTACACCTCACACGTCGCACCATATAGGTCATGCCTCCAAATCTTCAAAGCATGAACAATGGCTGCCAACTCTAGATCATGAACCAGATAATTCTCCTCGTGGATCTTCAACTTCCTTGAAACATAAACAATGACTCTGCCATCCTGCATCAATACCGTACCAAGCCCAATACGGGAAGCATCACAATAAACTATATAAGGCCCTGAGCCTGTGGGAAAAACCAATATCGGTGACGTAGTCAGAGCTGTCTCGAGCTTCTGAAAGCTTGCCTCACACTCATCTGACCATCTGAACTAGGCACCCTTCTAGGTCAATCTGGTCATCGGGGCTGCTATGGATGAAAATTCCTCCACGAACCGACGGTAATAACCTGCTAACCTCAAGAAACTCAGAATCTCAGTAGCGGATGCTGGTCGAGGCCAGTTCTTGACTACCTCAATCTTCTTCGGGTCCACCTGAATACCCTCTGCTGATACGACATGACCCAAAAATGCAACCGAACTCAACCAGAACTCACACTTCGAGAACTTAGCATATAACTGACTATCCTTCAGAGTCTGAAGAACCACTCTGAGGTGCTGCTTGGGCTCCTCCTGGCTGCGGGAGTACACCAGAATATCATCAATAAAGACTATCATGAACGAGTCCAAGTAAGGCCTGAACACTCGGTTCATCAACTCCATAAATGCTGCTGGGGCATTGGTCAACCCAAATGACATGACCAAAAAATCATAATGCCCATATAGAGTGCGGAATGTTGTCTTAGGGACATTAGACGCCCTAATCCTCAGCTGATGGTAGCCAGATCTCAAGTCTATCTTTGAAAACACCGTCGCACCCTGAAGCTGGTCAAACAAATCATCAATCCTTGGCAGTGGATACTTGTTCTTAATCGTCACTTTGTTCAATTGTCGGTAATCAATGCACATCCTCATCGATCCATCCTTTTTCTTCACAAATAACATCGGCGCTCCCCAAGGAGAAACACTAGATCTGATAAAACCCTTCTCTAACAAGTCTTGCAACTGGTCCTTTAACTCCTTCAACTCTGGCGGGTCCATGCGATACGACAGAATGGAAATGGCTGAGTGCCTGGAGCCAGATCAATATAGAAATCAATATCCCTGTCGGGCGGCATACCTGGCAGGTCTGAAGGGAAAACCTCGGGAAACTCCTGAATAATAGGAACGAAATCAATAGAAAGGACCTCTGTGCTGGAATTTCGAACATATTCTAGATAGCCTAAACAACCCTTCTCGACCATTCGTCGAGCCTTCACATATGAAATAACACTACGGGTGGTATGCCCTGGGGTCCCTCTCTACTCCAAACGGGGCAAATCTGGCGAAGCCAAGGTCACGGTCTTGGCGTGACAATACAAGATAGCATGATACGGGGACAACCAATCCATCCCTAATATAACATTGAAATCCACCATGTCTAAGAGCAATAAATCAACACGGGTGTCAAGACCCTCAAACACTACCACACAGGAACGATGAACTCGGTCGACCACTATAGAATCACCCACCGGTGTAGATACATAAACAATAATACCCAAAGCATCACTAGGCATAGCCAGGTAGGGTGCAAAATAGGACGACACATATGAATACGTAGACCAATGGTAAAATAGCACTGAAGTATCTCTAATACAAATTAGAATGGTACCTGTAATGTCTGCACCTGAAGACTCAGCCTCTGGACTAGCTGTTGGCTGGCCTCTACCTCTGGCGACCTGAACTCCACCTCTAAGACCTCTACCTCCACCTCTAACACCTCTGCCACCACCTCTAGCTGGCTGGGCAGGCTAGGCAACCTCTAGTACTTTAATCATAGCACGAGAACTCTGATGCTAGAAGCTCCTATAAACTCAAGGACAATATCTGACAATGTGCCTTGGATCACCACAAGCATGGCAAGAACTCGTCTGTTGCGGCTAAGCACCCCTCAACCTCGGGCAAACCCTCCTGTTGTGACCATACTCACCACAATCATAACATCTACGCGAACGTTGTAGCTGAGGGAACTAAGGCTGACCCTGTCGACCTGAATGACCACCTGAAGTACCATGAGTGACCTGGAGAGCTGACTGAAAAGGCCTGGGAGGATGGCCTCTACCATAAGAACCTCTACCTCCTGACGAGGTACCACTGAATCTGCCTGCATGATGGGGCCTCTTATCCGACCCATGACTACCTCCCTGTGGCAGAGCTATCTCAACTCTACGGCCCACATTGGCCGCCTCCTAAAAAGTGATCTCACTCCCGGCCTAAGCCACTATACCCGGCTGACCTACCACCGCTAGTGGAACCACTAGAAGCAAACCCGCTCGAATAACACCCTCTATGAGGCCTACCAATCGGACTAGAGCGTCCTGAATAATTGGGGTGGCAATGAACCTTTCTGGGACCTGAGCTGGGCCCACCGAAACAGCTGGGACGGGAAACTCCTCCTCAAAATTAACCTGAGGCTCCGCCACTGGGGCTGCTGCTGGGGTCTCGGACTGCTGAGCGGTAGATGAAGAAGCGCGTATTCTCGCCATCTGCGAAGTAATAGAGTAGAAATTCAATCGGTGCCTAAAAAATAGAACTGTATGACAAGAAAAAACAAAGGCGAAACTTTCCTAACTCTGTAGCCTCTGGGGGATAAATACAAACGTCTCCGTACCGATCCCTCAGACTCTACCAAGTTTGTCCGTGAGTTGTGAGACCTATGTAACCTAGTGCTCTGATACCAACTTGTCACGACCCGGATTTCCCACCCTTGGGAGTCATGATGGCGTCTACTAATAGGAGCTAGGCAAACCAATTATCAAATACCTCTTTAGCAAACATCGATAATATTAATAACAATAAAGCATTTAATAATAAAGCGGAAGTCTCAAATAAACCTTACTAAAAGAAATGCGGAAGTTTAACAATACTCTACCCAAGACCGGTGTCACAATACTCACGAACGTCTAGAGAATACTAAATGCAAGGTTTGAAGGAAATATAAAACTGTCTGCTACGGTACAACGATAAAAAATTAAATAAAATAGAAAGGACTCCAAGCCTGCGGACATCAGCAAGGCTACCTCGAATGTCCCTGGACTGGAAACTCGCTCCCAGAATGCTACTGCTACTCAAATGCTACTCCAACACCTTGAACTGTGCAAAACGATGCACATAGTGTAGCATCAGCACAACCGACCCCATGTGCTGGTAAGTGTCTGGCCTAACCTCGGCGAAGTAGTGACGAGGCTAGGACCAGACCACCAGATAAAACCTGTACAGTTCAAATATATACATACAACGGAAAGAAACACATGAAGTAAACAGTCGATGAACCGAAGGGAGGGATCATGTTGTGGGGAGGCAACGGTTATAATCAGGAAATCACAATATAAGATAGAAACAACCAAAGAATTTATAGCGATGCAAGAACACAAATAATTCAAATAAAACACACTGGCGTCAGCCACTGTTGCGGCGTGCAACCCGGTCCTCAAATATTATTATTGCGGCATGCAACCCGACCCTCAAATATCATTGTTGATGCGTGCAACCCGATCCTCATATATTATCGTTCGGGCGTGCAACCCGATCCTCAAATATCATTGTTGTGACGTGCAATCCGACCCTCAAATATCATTGTTGCGGCGTGCAACCCGCTCTACCAATATCATACTTTCTTATCCAAACAACATTCACAAATACAGGGCAAGAAGTAAACAAACAAGGAAAGAATATCTCGGCAAGGGAATACAACAAAGCAATTAAATCCCAGCAAGGGAACAATATCAATAAACTCAATGTCCTGGCAAGGGAAAATAACAACACAACTAAATCCTCGGCAAGGGAGGTAAATCAACAAAGACAATAACACGTCCCGGCAAAGGATCAATCATCAACTCTTTCTCTTTCTTACACTTATCACATATAATTCACTTCAACATCTGAGCCATCGCTACAAAGAGTCATTTCATATTATATACCTTCTCAAATCGTAATACAACTCGAGTCATTGCTCCACGGAGTTTAGTAATCATAATCCCTGTCTCATGCTCTTTATAGTATATAGAAATCATCAAATAAGCATGGAAGAATTGCATCAATTCAGGATAATCTCAATATAAGGACACGCGGTCATGCTAGACACCAGTGTATAGATACTCGTCACCATGCATATACACCATACTCCACAAATAGCAATTAGCAAATAAGACTCTACTCCTATTCCCTCAAGCCAAAATTAGACCAGACACTTACCTCAAATGCTCCAAAAATCAACTCAAGCCTCTAGTATAGCTTTACCCCTCGAATTCGGCTCCAACTCAGTCAAATCTATGAAATAATGACTTTACAATATTAATAATAGCTAAACAAACTAAACCCAATGCCTAAATATAAATTTTCAAGATTTCTTCCAAAAATTCCAAAATCGACCCCGGGTCGCTTGGTCAAAACACGAGGTTCGAACCAATTCCATGTCACCCATTCCCCCACGAGCCCGGATATACAATTTGTTTTCAAATTCGACCCCAAAACGAGGTCTAAATCAAAAAAAATTGAAAAGCCCTAATTCTACCCTTTTCCTTCAATTCTTACCATGAACTACATGATTTAGGTCTAGGAATTTGATAAAAGATGATAGAAAATGAAGAAAACGAGTTAGATAATACTTACCCAAGAAGCTTTGGTAAAAAAGAGCTCTAAAGATCGCCTATGGGCTGTGGAGAAGATGAGTTTGTGTGTTTTGGGTGAAAAATCCCGTCAATGTTCTATTTTGGGTATTTAAATTCACTGGGCAAAATTGCTCTATGCGATCGCAGAAAGGCCATTGCGATCGCATAGAGGAAAGGTTTTTAGTCACTACGATCGCAATGGGGCGAATGTGAACGCATAGAGGAAATATGATAGGGCAAGGAAAATGCTCTATGCGATCGCGAAGTGCAAAATGCGATCGCATAGGGATGGGAAGGCTGGGCATTGCGATCGCACAAGGGCTGTTGCGATCGCATAGAACAAAACTAGGCTCTTGAAATTTTTACACTATGCGATCGCGGGAGAAGCTATGCGATCGCATAGAACAACGTACTAGATATCATAACTGAGCATTTTCTGCAATTATTACTAAGTTCAAAACATCCCGAACCACCTCCGAATCACTCCCGAGCCCTCGGGGCTCCTAACCAAACACACACACTAACTCAACAACCTCATACGAACTTAACCGAGCGATCAAACCTCCAAAACAACATCAAAATCAATGAATCAAACCTCAAAATCATCATTTTTCATTCTAACTTCATAAACTTCAAATTTTAGATATCTAGGTCCGAAACACGTCAAATGACGTCCGATTTAAACCAAATTTCACAAAAAGCGCTTAAACTATATATAAGACTTGTACCGGGCGTCGGAACCAAAATACGAGACTGATACTACAGTCTTTTAATCAATTTTCATTTCCATTTTCCTTAATAATTTCAGAAAAACAATTTCACAGAAAAATTCTTTTCTCGAGCTCTAGACCTCGAATTTCGACTCCGGGCACATGCCCGAGTCCCATATTTTTCTATGGGCCCTCCGGGACCGTCAAATCACGGGTCAGGGTCCGTTTACCAAAAATATTGACTGAAGACAACTTTAATCATTTTAAAGCCACATTTTAAAATTTCTCACAGAATTTAACATATAATCTTTTCGACTATGCGCCAGGACTTTGCACGCAAATCGAAGCAAGTAAAAATGAGGTTTTCAAGGCCTCGGAAGTGCGGAATGAAAGAGAAAACCGATGATGACCCTTTGGGTCGTCACAAACTATTACGTTATGTACATTTTTTTCGTGTTTGTGATGATAGCCAAATCAAAATTTGTGGACCTCAACATCGATAGTCCACCACTTTATTTTTTGTGCTCTTCTTTTTTGGGGTAAAATTCGATTATTTTTGTCTTCAAATTATTAATTTATTATTTCAAAAGTAAATTTCGTTGTTAGAGTTAATATTTAATAAAATAAATTTCAGGGCATGTCAATATGATTTCGCCTTAACCACGAGATCCATTGAGCCGCCCATGGATTTACATGAATTCTGGGAAAGATCCAAACCTTAAGCTGTAACGATTCGATCGATCATTTTGAGCTCTAGCGCATCGTTCGGCGGTTTGAGGCCCTCTGTAGCTTTGTCACACCTCCTTTTTACCTATACCCTCGAAAGAGGGTATAATAAGGGAGTTTTTTCCAATTAAAGGACAATCAAAACGAGATTATTTATTAAAAGATTCAGAGTCGCCACTTAGGAGATTTATGATGTCCCAAGTCACCGGTTTAAAATCCTGAATCGAGGAGAAGAATTGACTCTGTATTACAGTCCGCGATCCAGAGATTCGAGTAAGGAATTCTGTTAACCCGAGAGAAGGTGTTAGGAATTCTCGGGCTCCGTGGTTCTAACACAGTCGCTCAACTGTTATTATTGGCTTATTATCTGATTTTAGTACATGTTTAACCTATGGTGCAATTTTAAATTATTTACCGCTTTTAATTAATTTTAAGGAAGATTGAACGTCGTTTAAAACATGTCTTTGGATCGCATCACATGAAATGCACCCGCAATCCGAAACACATTTTATTCAACGTTTTAGGATTTGATTTGGGTCACATGAAATGCATACCCGAATTTAGGAAGATAAAATTATTAAAGAATGCGCCTAAAGCAACTACGCATTTTTTAACTTAGCGAGGACCATGAAAATTAGCTAAATGGCACGCCTTGAATTCTAAGGATTAAACCAATATTAATTAAACGAGGGCCACGCCATTGTCATTTTTCCTTGGCATGACGCAATCTTGATTTATTCTAATCAAAAGGTTTACAAATTAAATTACGCGGGCCATACACTATGTGATCTCATTACTTGTGGAGCATTCTTAACTAATTATCTAAGGTTACGTGATTTTAAATCCATGAAGGCCATAGACTATTTGCGATCTATTATGAACCAACTTCATCTATTTGAATGGCTTAATTATTTAATACTCAATGAAGTCAAGAATTTCCTATAGTCATTTAATTATCACTTTTGGACTAATGTGAGGCCCCAACAACTCATAGACGTGAAGTATTATCGAGTCAACAGCAAGGGAGGATGTTCTTAGTTCGAACCCGCAGCCTAACACAAGAGGTTGATATTTTTGCAATTTATTTCTTTTAAACTAATCAAACTTAAGGGAAAACAAAGAATATTCAAAGCACTTTCAGGCGCCTGTGCACACCACTGTTCTGATAATCCAAAAGAATTACAAAATAAGAGAAGACCAAGGATCTCAATTCTACTCCCTCGTTGAATAAAACTATATGAACTTAAACTTTCTGTGAGAGACAAGCGTAGATATTAAAATCACCCCCATGAACTTCCAAAATTGGCCTTAAACTCAAATCATGTTCTTAATGCTTTAACACTCAAGGATTCTTGCATGAAAATAGACAGCAACACACTGATATGCCACTAAAATTAATTTTTAATAGTTTGGACCTCTTTCACTACTGAATGAACAATCAGTATCTATCACATGATTATAGACTCTATAATTGCGAGGATAAATTAATTCATGCCTTGCTAGTTCAAATGAATTACACAACCAGGATAAATATAACACAACTCAATTATGAATATTACTACCTAAATGTTCATAGAACTATATTAAATCAAACACCTTAGATATCCAGTACTGTTCATCAAGAAAACATAATAAAAATGGAAAGAAAAGGAAAGAAAATAATCAAAAAGTCTATATTCCTTCTTCACAACATTATTCCTCAAGTTCAATTCATAGTCAAGGGTTACAAGACAATATACCTGGAAGATGAAATCAAAAGGAAAGGGGGTCAGTAGTTTACAGCAATCAACAGCAGCAACAAAACCGCTCAGATTCAACAATGGAGAATGATGATAGCAACTTGAAAAGCTCAACAGGATAGCAGTACTTAACAAAATAAACCAACAACCCTTCCAAAACCAGAAACACTCCATGTTTACTCTCAAAAAGGAATAAAAAAAAGTGTTTTAACCTTGCAACCTTAGGAATCAATACAAAGCTTTCCAATAGAACAGTAGCCTTCTCAGCTTTTCAATGTGTGTATAACAGAGTCCTTTTTTTCACTCAATGCTCTCAAAGTTCTCTTAATACTCTGAATATCTGTATCTATTTCTGTCAATCTGAGTGTCTAGCAGAATTTATATCTGTGTCCCTCTCTCAATGCTTTTTACTCTCTCAATTTTCAGACCCTCTTATCCCTCTCTATATCTCTATATTTATACCCAAACCTTAACCCCTTTCCAGCCTTTAGAAGCATTAGACAGGGTGTTTTCAGCTTTTGTTGTCCCCCCCCCATGTTACCTTATTTTACAGCTCCTAAAAGCACTGAACAGAGTGTCTCTCCACTACTGAACCAATTTTATTAACTAAAACTCATTAGTTTAGTAGTGCCTTGACATTTAGTGTTGGCAGACCACTCAGTTTCAGAATTCTTAGGTTTCAGTTTCCAAATTAACCTTAAGATTGTTATTAATACTCTGGAAACTCTAAGTATTTACAAGTTAAGGCTATTCAATCTCTTACACAAACAAAATCTATCAACAGTCCACCTAATAGTTCTTAATACTAAAATCGAAACAAATTCATATTTTAACGAAACCGGCATGAATTAGTTTAAGAACTACTATTATGCGAGTTTGACTATTGGTCAAACCAAAAAAAATCAACAAACAGTCTATAAATTCGAAGAACTAAAATAGAAAATCATAGAACAAACTGACCAAATAAACATTCGATATAAAATAAAAAGAAAGGAGTAGAAGAAGATAATTTTTACTAAAAAAAAATATAAAAGACCTAAAATTTGGACACTCACCTTTGTATGACCCTGTCTTGAATTCGAAACTTTAACTTTGAATTTGAAATCGAAATGGACCTTAATCGAGTGTTCTCGACTGAGAACACACAACTAAGGTCGATTACGACCTCAAACTTTCAACTACATATTCAATAGGGTTAGTTCATTTGAATCCAAGTTCGAAGGGTTCTAGCCTGATTCGAAGAAAAATAGTGGTAGATCAGAGATGAGGGAGGTTGGATGATCATTTGGTATTAATTTGGGGCTGAGGAGAGGTGATGCCGCCACTGGAGGAAAGGGGAAAGGTGGCGGCTACTAGGGTTCTAAGTTTTCAATCTATTATTCGAGAAGATCGAGCAATATTCGAGGGCAACTGGGTGGGGATTCGGAACGGGGAGGTCAAGGGGAGTTTAGGGTGTGAATTTGAGGGTGTTTGGCCACCGTCGGCCGCCATGGGCGATTTTCGACGGGCGGAGGGTGGTGGCTGGAAATCGGTGTCTGAAATTAAAGACGAAGGAAAGGGGGGTTCTAAGGGGGGTAGGGTCTGTTTGGTCACTTATATACGTAGGGTGGAATTGAATCCAGGCTGTATGATCAAATGAGATTAATGGCTTGGATCAATTAGCTTATGGGAAACGGGGTCGTTTGATCTTAGTAGGGAACTGGGTCGGTCCGGGGAAAATGGTTCAGGTTGTGGTGAGTGTTTTGAGTCGTTACATGGGGAATAGATGGAGGGCTGAGATTTGCTAATCTTGAAATAACGTAGTATTCTCCCTATACTACGTCGTTTTGATGGTCTCAGAGATGGGTGGTTTGGACCGGGTATGGGATGTTTTTTGGATAGATTTGGGCCTGGACATGAGGGATGTTTGGTCTTAATTTTGAATGTGGCCCAAATTCAACTTTCCTTTTCTTTTTTTTTATTTTCTTCCTAAATTATTTTTCAAAATTAAGACCTAAAGATTATAAAACTAAGTTAACTTAAAAAAATACTAATTATCTAATTATCCAAACACTTAAATACCAAATCACACAATTAGACACTAAAATACAAAGTGCATTTATTTTTTTTTATTTTTCTTTTATTTTGTAAAATAAGTAATTTACTATTAACTTAAAATTCTAAAATTAAACCCAAAAATGCAAAATTATTTTTTTTTTGTATTTTCTTATTAATTAATCAAATAAACATGCCCATACACAAATACAAATAATAACCAACAATACCACGAAAATTCAAAAAATTGCACACAAAGGAAAGATTGTTTTATTTTGAATTTTATGGGAATAAGTCGTATATGCAAAAATCACGTGCTCACAAGCTTCATTTCATATTTTATGACTTGTACGTGTGGTCAGAATTAGATTTTGGAAAGTTCAGAGTTGATTCGGAAGAAAAATTCAAATTTCGGAAGATTTAAGTTTGAAGAATTGACTAAGGTTTGACTTTTAAGAAAATGACATCGGAATCGGGATTTGAAAGTTCCAATAGGTTCGTGGGACAATTTCAGACTTGGAAGTATGTTCGGGTTGAGTATCAGGTAGTCCAGAAGCATTTCGGCGCTTATTGTGGAGAGTTCATTTTGAAAGTTTAATAATTTTTTATGTCTGGTTTGAAGTGGATTTTGGTGTTATTAATGTTCGTTTGGGGTTCCAAGCCTTGGAATAAGTTAATATCGTGATTTTTGAGTTGCACACAAAGTTTGGCATCATTCCAAATGTTTTGTTATAATTCGGATGCTTCATCGAAGTTTGGAAATTGAAAGACTAAAGAAAGGTTCCAATCATTGATTCGTAGTTTCAATATTGTTTGGTGTGATTTGAGGCCTTGAGCATTTTTGTTTCATGTTTTGGGATTGGTTGGATGTAACGACCCGACCCGTCGTCTCAGGTATTTCCGCCCCATTTTCCCCATCTTATGCTTCTATATGTTTCATTACATGTGTTTGGTGAATTTGAAGTAATTCGGATAGAGTTTGGTTGGAAATGAGACACTTAGTCTCTTTTAAGAAGACTTAAGTTGGACAAGTCAATCGGATATTGAGTTATGAGTTAGAGGGCTCGGAATTGAATTCTGATGGTTCGGTTAGCTCCATAAGATGATTTAAGACTTAGGAGCGCAATCGGAAGTAATTTTGGAGGTCCGGTGAAGAAGTTAGCCTATATTGGCGAAGTTGGAAATTTGGCGAATTCCGGTTGATAGGTGATATTTTGATCCGGGAGTCGAAATCGAATTCCGAGAGTTGCAGTAGTTTCGTTAGGTGATTTTGGACTTGTCTGCAAATTTTCAGGTCATTCAGACGTCGTTTGGTTGGGTTTTTGATCGAATATGCAATTCGGAAGTTCTAAGAAAATTTAGGCTTTGATTTGATCATAATTGGGGATTTTGATATTGACGTCAACATTTTGATGATTCGAGCAAGTTTGAATGAAGTAATAGAGCATATCTGTGCGTTTGGTTGAGGTCCCGAGGGCCTCGGGGTGATTTCGGACGGCTAACGGGGAATTTTGAACATGAAAAGTGCAGCAGAAAATTGCAGAGGAATTTTCCTCTATGCGATCGCGAAGGTCTGGCTGCGATCGTATAGAAGGCCTGGAGGGGGTGTTCAAACTTACTCTATGTGATCGCATGAGGTGGTCTGCGATCGCATAGGTATGGGGAATGGTTCAGTGCAGTCGCGAGGTTTTGTATGTGATCGCGTAGTAGGAGGGCGCAGTGCATTGCGATCGCAAGGGGTCTTCTGCGATCGCGTAAGAGGAATTCGAGGGCCCGAATTTTTGGCCTATGCGATCGCAGGGGTAGTGATGCGATCGCATAGGGGTCGTTACAGTGATCCGGACAGAATGTTAAAAACATTTCCTCCGCGAGGTAGGTTCATTTCTCACCATTTTTGAGAAAAC
>MU698317.1:3419-36626 GCA_026770625.1 Nicotiana glauca
AGACGAGATCAAGAGGGAGAGTTTGAGGAGGCGAGGAGTCCTCGTAGACCGAGGAGATATACAGGTCCTTATTTTGGAGGCAGGGTGCGTCATGGTAGAGGTTTTGCGGGCCAGCCAGTTCAGTTCGCATTTCAGACTCAGCATGGTAACTCAGGTGATCAGAGGTCTCGGAGTACCCGTACCGCACAGTTTCCACCGCCTCGTCAGCAGAGGGGGTGTTTTGAGTGTGGAGATACTAGCTACATGGTGAGAGATTGTCCCAGACTTTGGATCGTTGTGTCACAGTGAGGTATTTAGGCAGGTAGAGGGCGCCCAAGAGGGGGAGGCCCGACCCGTTGATGTGTTTCATGTAGTAGTCTTGAGGCCGGTGCGCCAATTGAATGTCATTCAGGTATGGATTCGGTTTATTATTGAGGGGGTACTATCCGTGGTTCTACACAGCTATGCTTATCGGGGTGAGCTCCCTTATTTGTTGATCCCAGTGTGGGTGCATTTCATGATTTGCACTATGTTTACGTGATTATCCTGTTGGGAGGTTCTATGAGTGATAGCCATGTCTATCGTCCGTTTTTAGCTGTTGTCGAGGGTTACGAGGCTAGTAGTAAATTCCTGTTGTTAGTTTTGGTAGGTTTGATGTCACATTTGAGTATTCTTGCTTACGAGCTGTGATTACTATGCTCAACCGGTGTGGGAGCCAGGGTGTGTTGTAAATTATAGACATGATTGATCCAGTGAGAGTTTCTAGATGGGTTAGTATGAGCCCTACTTGTGATTCAATGATTGAGGGCGAAACGTGACTTCAGGTGTTTTGATATGTTGAGACCGGGTTGTGTGCTGCGGTGAGAGTTGTATCGGTATAAGATCCTCGTGAGTACTTTATATGCTTTCATTCTTTCTTGATAGATGCCTTTGTTGATTTGTGTTTTAGAAGAATTTGTGCTAGTTTGATTTGCTTGTTAGTTCCCTTATGTGTTTCCTTTCTCATACTCAGTCATTTCCGTTCTATGCTTCTTGAGTTTAGCTTGTGGGGTGTGTACCCATTGGTGTTGGCTGAGATTTGGTTAATCGGGTGTTCTGTCATGTGGTTTTCATGGTTATTGCATCAATGCCAGTGTTGTGGAGGTTGGGAAAAGAGTTCTATTGAATATGAAGCTTATGGCCGGTACGGATTTGATCTCAGGCAGGTATTGCTACCAGAAATGCGGTTGTGGGCCTATGTGTGAGGAGTCATGTTGTGTGGTTGTACTCTGTATGTGTTGACGTGTTCTGAAATGGTTGGTTGAGACTGATATCGGATATGGATTTAGGATCGGGTCTTTTGGAAATGGATGGAAGGTGAGAATTCGGGCTTGATGGCTTACTGGTATTTCTAGGAAGGTTAAATTTTAGTTGAGATGGTGTCGTCATGCTTATGTGGATTGGGGTGATGTGGGATCACCTGCGGGTGTATGAGGGAAGTGTGCACTAAGTGACTTGAAGACCTCAGGTATGTTCTCTATGCTCGTTCGAGGATGAAGGAATGTTTAAGTGTGGGAGGATGTAACGACCCGGCCGTTCGTTTTTGGAATTTACGGGCCGATCCCCCATTAACTGCTTTCCCTAAATTCATTTCTGCTATTTTGGTTTGCCGGGACGTTCGGTGTTAGGATTCGGAGCGTTTTGGGACACTTAGTCCCCAGATGGGAGCTTAAGAGTTGAAAAATGGTCCGTATTCGGAGCAGTTTAAAGACGACCTCGGAATGGAAATCTGATGGTTCCGTTAGCTCCGTTAGGTGATTTTGGGGTTGGGAGCGTGTTTGGAATGTAATTTGGAGGTCCGTAGCTCATTTAGGCTTAAAATGCCGAAGTTTGAATTTTTGAAGTTTCCGGTCCGATAATGAGTTTTTGATCCGAGAGTCGGATTGGAATTCTGGAAGTTGCAGTAGCTCCGTCATGTCATTTGGGATGTGTGTGCAAAATTTCAGGTCATTCGGACTTGTTTTGGTTAGATTTTTGATCAAAAGCGTGTTTTGATGAAATTAAAGTTCTTAGGCTCAAATCCTTGTTTAATTCGAGTTCCGACATTGTTTTAGGTGGTTTAAGGATTGGTACAAGTTTGAATGATGTTATGGGATATGTCCGTAGGTTTGGTTGAGGTCCCGGGAGCCTCGGGTGTGTTTCGGATGGGCTACGGGTCATTTCCTCCTATTTTTGAACTGTTGTTGCTGCTTCTGGTATGCCTTCTTCGCGTTCGCGACGCCACGATCGCGTTCGCGTAGCTTTAGTTCTCCCTCTCATCGCATTCGCGTCCTCATCTATGCGTTCGCGTAGTATTGCCAGTCCCTTCTTCGCATTCGCGTAGAACAAATTCCTGACCCAGATAATTTCCTCCTTCGCGTTCGCATCTACCCCTTCGTGTTCGCATAGCATCGTGGCCCAGGCCTTCGCGTTCGCGGACTGCCCCTCGCGATCACGAAGGGAATTTTTTGGCAGCTCCTGTTTTCTTCTTCGCGAATGCGTTAGTACTCCCGCGTTCGCGATGCATTAAATGCCTGGGCAGATTATATGTTCTTCAAACGAGGGTTTATGCCATTTTTCACATTTTTGATCATTCTTGAGAGCTTTTTGACGAGAATTGAAGGGGTTTTAACGAGAAGTGATTGGAGGTAAGTCCTATGAACTAAATACATGATTTTACTGTGAAATCATCCTTGAAATTCATGAAAATATAGCCAAATTATAAGAAATTAAGGCTTGAGATTGAAATTCTAAATTTGGGATTTGAAGGGCCATTTGTGGTCCGATTTGGGTGTTCTTGGTATGTACGGACTCGTGGCGAGATAAGGAATCCGTTGATGTTTATTTTATAATTTTTCAAGACGTGGGCCCGGGGCTCGGGTTTTGCAAATTTCGTGAATTTCGATATTTTTCGATTGGGTATTGTCCCATTTCCATATTGTGATGTATTCGCTTTGATTTTGGATAGATTTGACGCGCGTGAAGGCCGGTTTGAGGGGCAAAGGCGTTGCGAGCTAGAGATTTCACCGGTTCGAGGTGAGTAATACTTGTAAATGATATCCTGAGGGTTTGAAACCCCGGATTTGCACATCATAGTGCCATATTGAGGTGACTTGCACGCTGGATATGAGCGTGGGGTAGAGCACCGTTGGGGATTGTGACTTGGTCCGTCCCGGTTGTTGATTTTACTGCGTATTTGACTGAAATTACTTGTTATTATCATAATTTGGGCTGATTGCCATGTTTGCGGCCTTGTGCCGACTTGTAAAATCCTTCGAGGATTGATATTGCTACATAGCATGATATTGCATATCATTTAATTTCAGTCCAAGGTTTTAAATGTTGTTTTGTTAACTCAGCCATAATTCTAAGCGTTGAAAACTTAAATGACATTTTTAAATATATTTTGGGCTGGAAACTTCTATTTTGTAAATGACCAAGAGGCTTACTATATCATTTTCTGGATTGATTATAAAGTGACTTGAAACAGTGGTAACAATGGCACTGTGTGATATAAATTGGTCAGGTAACAATGACTGGCCAAGATATTGCGCTTGGGCTGTAGGAGCCCTTCCGAAGTCTGCACACCTAGAGTGAGCGCGGGTATCCACTTGGCTCATATTTGTTGATTAGAAGGATCTAAGAGCCTAAAGGATCAATTTACCACAAATAAATCCGAACACGCACTCGTCACCTCGCGTGCAAGGAATACAATCAACATAGAAGACTCAAATCCTAAGGGGAAGTCCCCCACACAAGGTTAGGCAAGATACTTACCTCAAACCGGCTAAAATCAACTAGCAACCACGTTCTTGCCACGAGTTCTCGACTTCAAATGGCTCAAATCTATTCAATTAAATCACACATTGTAAATAACATCTCAAGCAACTGATTCTACTATTTAATTCAAAGCTAAAGCGCGAAATTAGGCAAAATAACCATAATTCCCCTTAGGCCAACGTCTCGGAATTGGATAATTTTTACATTTTCAGAACTCTCGTACTCTCACGAGTCTAACCATATAAAAATATCTCAAATCGGAGGTCAATTACCCCCTCAAAACTAAATAACATGGCCTATGAAGTTCTACCCATTTTTCATTAAAAATCTGAAATTGACGGATGAAATTAAGAGGAGATTCATGGGAATTAGTCTAAGTCGAGTGAGAAATACTCACCCAAGTTGTCCAGGTGAAAATCCCTTCAAAAATCGCCAAGGACCGAGCTCCCAAGTCAAAAATGTGAAAAATGGCATAAACCCTCGTTTGAAGAACATATAATCTGCCCAGGCATTTAATGCATCGCGAATGCGGGAGTACTAACGCGTTCGCGAAGAAGAAAACATGAGCTGCAAAAAAAATGCCCTTCGCGATCGCGAGGGGCAGTCCGCGAACGCGAAGGCCTGGGCCACGAAGCTATACGAACGCGAAGGGGTAGATGCGAACGCGAAGGAGGAAATTATCTGGGTCCGGAATTTATTCTACGCGAACGCGGTGAGGCGTTCGCAAACGCGAAGAAGGGACTGGCAACACTACGCGAACGCGTAGATGAGGACGCAAACACGATGAGAAGGAGAACTAAAGCTATGCGAACGCGATCGTGGCGTCACGAACGCGAAGAAGGCATACCAGAAGCAGCAACAACATTTCAAAAATAGGAGAAAATGACCCATAGCCCATTCGAAACACACCCGAGGCTCCCGGGACCTCAACCAAACCTACGGACATATCCCATAACATCATTCAAACTTGTACCAATCCTTAAACCACCTAAAACAATGTCGGAACTCAAATTAAACAAGGATTTGAGCCTAAGAACTTTAATTTCATCAAAACACGCTTTTGATCAAAAACCTAATCAAAACAAGTCCGAATGACCTGAAATTTTGCACACACATCCCAAATGACATGACGGAGCTACTACAACTTCCGGAATTCAAATCCGACCCTCGGATCAGAAACTCACTATTGGACCGGAAACTTCAAAAATTCAAACTTCAGCATTTTAAGCCTAAATGAGCTATGGACCTCCAAATTACATTCCGAACACGCTCCCAACCCCAAAATCACCTAACGGAGCTAACGGAACCATCGAATTTCTATTCCGAGGTCGTCTTCACACTGCTCCGAATACGGACTATTTTTCAACTCTTAAGCTCCCATCTAGGGACTAAGTGTCCCAAAACGCTCCGAATCCTAACACCGAACGTCCCGGCAAACCAAAATAGCAGAAATAAACTTAGGAAAATCAGTTAATGGGGGATCAGGGCGTAAATTCCAAAAACGACCGGCCGGGTCGTTACAAAACTCTTCCACAATAAAGAATATGAAATACAGTGAAACAAAAAATACCAAGAAATAGCAAAGAATAAGGTAGCCATGGATGCGGAATAAGGAACACAACAACCCCGGCTAGTTCTTGTACACAAACTTCCTTTTGACACACCCAGATGTCAATGACTTGGATAAAGTTCGCCCCCGTGAAGAAGACTTGGACAAACCCTTCCATTTCCCTTATATCCTTCTTAAAAAAGAAATTAGATCTAATTATCTGAGAAGTTGACCTCTGGCTAGTTTCAATTCTGCTCCACTTTGTTCTTTATTGTTCTTTCCCTAGCTCTTGCTCTTGCCTTGGCCCTTGAATTTAAAATTTTTATTTTGAAGATTTCTTGTTTGATTCAAAGTGGGTGTTGTTAAATATTGCTTATAGTACCTTCTGGAAGTTCATACTGAAATTTTATAGCATTTGGAGATGATTTGAGGTGATTGAGATCGAAATTTTCAGTTGAAAATCGAAGAAGAACAGAGCTATAGTATACCGCTACGGTATACAATATGTTATAGGAGTATATAGCCATACTGCAATAGTATACTATTATAATATACAATATACTGCAACGATATATTGTAATAATCGAAGAAGAGCATAGTTACCTAACAGTATACTGCTACAATATATAATATACTATAGGAGTATATAGTTATCTGCAACAGTATACTATTATAGTATACAATATATTATTATAGCATACTGTAATAATATGCATATACTGTAATAGTATGTTGTAATAGTATACAATATACTATAATAGTATACTTATTACACGTAAATTCACTTGCCTTTTTCCGTTTAATTTGCTTTAAGATTTTACCCAGCGTGAGGGGCAAATTGAAAATGCAAAAAAAAAAAAAAAATTATAGTATGATATTTAATGTAATGGTATACTCTTACAATTAGGTCCTTTTAGAATTTTTTGAAATTTTTATTGACAACTGATATTATTTAAGTTTAATAATTGAATTAAATTTTTTTTAACTCTTTGCGTATAATTGTATACCTTGTTGGTATAGCTATATACTATACTAGTATCATATGTTAGTTAATATTTTTTGATTGTATTAGCTACATTTAATTGGTACACAAATTGATTATTCTTTAGTAATACAACAACAACAACCCAGTATAATCCCACTTAGTGAGGTCTGGGGAGGGTAGTGTGTGTGCAGACCTTACCCCTACCCTGGGATAGAGGGGCTATTTCCAAATAGACCCCCGACATCCTTCCCTCCAAGAACTTCCCACCTTGCTCTTGGGAAGACTCGAACTCACAACATCTTGGTTAGAAGTGAGGGTTGCTTACCATCAGAGCAACCCCCCTTGCCTTTAGTAATAGTATAAAAAAGAATAATAAAAAAATAGTAAAATAGTAAATAAAATTAGATTATGAAGAGAAAAAAATTTTAAATTTTTTTTTAATAAAATTAGAAAAGGAAAAAAGAAAAAAAATAAGAAGAAACCGAGAAAAAAGAAAAGGAGAAAAGAAAAAAAAAGAAACATAGAAATAAAATAGAATTGGAGAATAAAGTAAAATTCCTTACAAAAACTATTATGGGTAGGAAATGTAATTAGTTTATGGGTAGAAAAATAAATGGGTAAACAAGGGTAAATAGTTTTATTTTTGTGGGTAACTGTGTCAAAACCCCGGAGAAAATCTCACTTTATACCCATCAATTTCAAACTATTTACCCTTTAATGTCCAGGTTTGACTCGAGTGCTGGAACCTTATGGGCCTGGTCCAAGTCCATTATTTTGGACATTTTCATATATAATCCCTCTTGAGGCCATCATTTGAAGTTACATTCATGCTGCGCAAAATTTTACAAAGTATACCTGCTCGAATCTGAAGTAGTTCAATCTCTTTAATGCCATTTCAAAAATCAAATTTGAAGTTCTTCTGTTCTTCCAATGAAACTTCAGAAATTCGATTCTTAATAGTTTAATCTCTTCATTGCAACTTCAGAAATCAAATTTGAAGTTCTTCTATTTTCAAATGCAACTAAAGAAATTCGAACCTTAAGTAGTGCAATCTCTTCAATGCAACTTCAGATTTCGAATCTTAAGTTCTAATTTGAAGTTCTGAGACATAAATGTATTCTCCGAATTTCAACAATCCAACATACGAGTCAACGCTCAAATCTACTCCAATGAGCTCTGTGAGCACGTGATTTTTCCCACGCTTGATTTACTCCTATAAATTCTTTAGAATTAGAATTTTTCTTTTATTATTTGAATTTTTAGGAATTAATTGCTTGATTTTTTGTCTTGTCTGCATTTTTGTATGCATTCTAATTTCTATAATTCATAAAAAAGTACAAAAATAGTATACTTACATTTAGAATTCGATTTTATATTTTAGTCAATTAATATTACTAAAACAAGAGAAAAATAACAAAAAATAAGCCTTTTATAATTTTAAATTTTACATTTTTACATTTTTTGGATTTAGTTTCCTCTTAAATTAGGAGTTAGTTAAGTAGTATCATCTTAGATTTAATTTGAGTCTTTTATTTTACACAATAAAATCAAAAAATTCAAAAAATATATAAGTAAAATACACAAATAAATAAAAAAAGAACAAACAAAAGAAATTAGTAAAAGAAAAACTGGTCCATTACTTAATCTGAGCCCAAGAGCTCACCCGCCCAGGCCCAGGTTTTTTTTCCCTACCCGGTCCACCCCATCACAATCAAAACGACGTCGTTTTGGCGTAGAGAAATCTGGACCATTCATCTCCCCAATCCAACGGTCCATAATTGTTCCTGGATTTTAATAAGATTGTCCAAAAATCTCCCAAACCCTAAAGACCAATCTCTCCCTCCTCGTACAACACTCCTTGTAACGCCGGCAGCCCCCCACCATTATCCCGCCATGTCTCCGCCTTCCTCCGCCGTCCGCCGCCGGTCGGAAATCGCCGGCGGCGGCGGCGATGCTCCAAATCCGCCCAAAATTACACCCCTTACTCCTCTCTTCCTCCTCTTTCCAATCTCCAAAACCGTTTCTCCCAAATCCTAGCCAAACACTAAAATTTTAGATTGAAGTTTTCCGGCCAAAACACAAAATCATCCAAATAACCCCAAATTTATACCCTAGGTTCCTTACCTCCTTCTCTTTCCGTATCTGGCATCAGCTCCCCTCGAATCACAACCAAACGCCTCGAATCTTGAATCGAAAATTTGGCAGGACCCTAAAATTCAATTTGGCCCGAGTTTTGCCAATTTCCTGAGTTCAGTATTGGATTCGAGTCACGAAATAATATTTTTATTTGTTCTTTGATAAAGAACAAATAGTTATATTATTCCGAGGCTCAAATCGAGTTTCCAATCTCCGGTCCAGGCTCCATAGGTAATGTCCTCCTGTTCTATCGAGTTTCCAGTCTCCGGTCCAGGCTCTATAGGTAGTGTCCTCCTGTTCTATCTCCATTATTTTTTTCTTTTATCAATTGATATCTCTTTTTGATTAGTTAATTTAGGATTTGTTTGCATTTTTTATTTTTTGTTAATTCACCTGTGTTCAGTATGAGGATCTCTTTTATTTTTGTTTACTTTTTTTAATCTATAATAATATTTGAAATTAGGATCAAGCATATTAGCTTACATTTTTCCAGTTTTGAGATGTATGATTTAATTCCGTTAGTTGATATAGCGTTCTGAAATTTGTATTGATAGTCTATTATCTGATCCGGCATGGGCTTTGTTTGGTTATGTTTTGTTTAACTGTTAATCAGGTATTAGTTAGTTGATTAGCTTAGTTTAGTCAGTAATTAGTATTTGGTTAAATTAGCTAATAGGCTTAGTTTAGTTTGTTTTAGCTGATAGTTAACCATGGATTAGGGTAATTGATGCCACTTTAGTAGTTTGTTGAAATTGTAAATCCCTTTTAGTGTTTAATCCTAATTGCTAACTGGGGTAAAAGGATTGGGTCAATTTGGGTAAATTTCAGCCTAGATAAAGGGTATTTTTGGCATTAAAAATGGCCCAGTTTTTTAAGGATTAGTAATTCTAGAACTCAATCAAGGGTAGTTTAGGTTTTTCATAGCTAAAAGAACACCCTAGGGCCTTCTAGAAGGGGGCCTTAGTGTAAATTTCTGCATTTGTATTGCAGTAACTTGGGCAACAAGCTACAATTTTAGGATTAATAAGTAATTTCTGAAAATAAAAAGTGGAAAAAATAGGAAAACCCTTCTAGAACATTCTGCCCCATATCTGGCCTATAAAAGGCAGCCCCAATGCCTTCATTTACAAGTTTAGAGGCCTGAAAAATTCCCAAAAACTTTCCAGCTTAATATTCTCCCCAAAAATCCTTTCCTTAATAGTTGAAACTCAAATTTGAATTTCAAAAAATCAAAAGGAGTTCAAATTTGAATTCCTATAGTTTAAACTTTCATTTTTAGATCTTAACTCCTGAAAAATCCAAAAACATACAAAAACACAATAGAAAAATAAAAAAAATACTATTACATTGAAAGCTTAGCTAGTTAATTTGAATCACCAGGGTTTTAGACTCAATAACAAGTCATTTGGAGTATTATTCAAGCTATTTTGAGTGTTTCTAGTTACTGAGGCTTTTCCTGAAGTTTACTATTTCATTCGGGGTCTATTTGATTCCAATTTGGATCAGTTTTGGGTATATTTGAGCTCTTGGGTTGATTTCAAGTTGAAACTAGCTTATTCAGTCAGTTTTGGGTCTATTTGCTGGTATTTTTTTTCATTGCTGATTTTGCTGGATTCCGAGCCAATTTCTAGGCTGCTGTTGATTTCTACCTATTACTGCTGTTTGAACTGTTGAACATCAGCTATTATCACTTGTTGCTAACTTCCTCTTTTTCTCTGTTCATTGAAATCCAGCTACACTCTTCAAATTCACCTTGATGTAATCTCAAAAATTGGGATGAAATGATGTATTTCAAATTTATGCTCACCTGAATGTCTGTAACTGTAGGCAGCCCAACAATGTGTATTTGTTCAATTTTAGTTTGTTTGAATTGTGTTGCACTAGGAATTGCTGAATTAGGATTGTTTGGATTGACTTGAACGATTTAGATTTGTAATGGACTGTTCTAGACGGTTTAAATTTGTAGCTATCTAATTGCAATTTCAGACTAGTTAAGACTTATTTTAGTTTAGCATGTCTCCTGTTGGAAATGATAAATCAGAAACAATTGAGATTGTCGTTCGCTTGTGGAATCAGTATGTTTAAAGTGTGTTAGCCATGTCAAGTTTAAGTTCAGATTGAATGCATGCTTAAAACATATTCATATTACCATAATTAGTAGTTGATTCTATGATATAAACGATTAGTCTATTTGTATTAGTAAAGTAAGCGTTACACACTGGTTATTCACCTTAGTATTATCTGAAAACTTATCAAAAGGCAAGAATGTAAAATAATTGGAATATGACCTTAAAGTTCAAACAATCATCGTCCAGTTTAGATTGAGTAATTGTGTATTGCTTTTCCTTGTTATAATTTGTCAAAACGTTTGGACTCGTTTGTGTTGGTTCAGTAAGCATTTGGTCTAATTAGGTTGGTTTGAGCGATCGGTCCGCTCAAGAGACTTTGGGATTTGATATTCAAATAGACGGCCCAGGTCTTAGTATAATTATCCATCCGTTTAGACCTGGGCCCGGCTTGTAACTGGCTTCTCTCCATGCCTACTTGAATGTTGATTCTTCTACATGGGCTGTGTTCAAGGCCCAAATGGATAAAGGTCTGAATTTCTGGCAAGTTCAGGGACCTCACATATGATAACATCTTCAACAATCTAATTAATTAGGCCCTTGTATTTTTAGAGACAAATCTTTAGTTTGCTCCTCACGAATTGATGGTTTACAGTTCTGGGCCAAATATTTAAGGCCCAAGAATTTACTATAAGTCAAAACCCTTTAAAGATTGTATAAGAATATGGGGATTAATTCGCAAATATAAATTTGAGTTTCAAATTAGGTGGCGGGTTCAAATTGAAAGGTCCTCCCTTTTGTTTTAATTCGAGGCTTGAATTTATAAATGTAAATTAATTAGCCTTTGTAGAGACAAATAATAAATAGAAAGATCGTAGTTGCTTTAGGTTGGCCTTTAATAAAAATGAGATGAGCCGCGCCAAACAAAACCCATAAATTGCGGGGCCCTCATTAATTGTCTATATAAAAATACTTAAAATTTGAGGCGTGCCATTTAGCAATTTCCATGGCCCTCGTAAAGTTAACAACCCATTAGTCACTTTAGGCGCGCTCTTTAATAACTTTACCTTCCTAAATTCGGGTGTGAATTTCATGCGACCCAAATCTAAATCCTAAAATGTTGAATAAAATATGTCGAGAATCAGGGTGCATTTCATGTGACGTGATCCAAAAACATGTTTTAAACGAAGTTTAATTTCCTAAAAATTAATTAGAGCGGTAAACAATTTTAAAACTGCACTATAGGATGAGGTTTTGGCCATTTATAATAATCTAAGCGACACAGAATTTCTGGTTCGCAGACTCTAATTGGGAAGTCGACAATTTTCCTCGATTTGGGATTTAAATTAAACCGGTGACTTGGGAAACCAAAAACCAATCCTATCCCAAGTGCCGACTCTGAATAAATAAATAATCCCATTTCGAATAATATCACTTTAAACGGAAAAACTCCCTTATACATTTATCCTTCGGGGTAGGTGTGTAAAAAAGGAGGTGTGACAGCTTTGGTGACTCTGCTGGGGACAAGAACCCAGAATTTCGGTTCAGGGTTCAAGAATTCGAGCTCAGTTAAATTGTTATATTTTGCTTTATTTGATTTTGCTACATGTTCCATGCTATATGTGCTAAATGTTATACCGCTTTGATATTTGTTAAATTGTATATAAACTGTCGCGAATCCCTTCCTCTTTCTGAGTCTTCTACATCATGGAGAAGGGTGCACTTCGTGTAGCTTCTCTTCTGTTTAGAGTCTTTCCCAATTTAGAACGAGGTTTGGATAAGTTGCAAAGCCGACAGAGCTTCTGTATCCCCGGTACGCTGTCTCCCCCTCGGCTCGAGTTGTCCGCTCGGGTAAGCCAGGTCTAGACCAATAAACCTAGGGATTAAACCTAGAAGAACAATAAACTCATGTCAGATCCCTAGTAGGGCGCTTGTTTGCATCATGTACATTTGACTTAGGGGACTCAACACAGGGGTTGGGTCCGTCTAAGACAGGTGACCTGAATTGAAATGACCATCCTGATGCATCTTACGTGCTACTTGCGCATTTATTTGCTCGACTTTGCATGTTGACCGGCTTAATGAGAGAAAAATTATGAAAATAGCAGTGTTAGGACTAAGTGAGGATAATCATTTGTCTTGAAAAACCAATGCCCAAATAGTACCGAAATACTGCCGGATTTTCGGAAAAAAAAAGAGAAAAAGGAAATTTGAAATTAGAAAGAAGAATGGTTGTTCAAAATAGCTTTGATTTTGGCATATCTGCCCGAACTACGCTGGTTTGATTCTCACCGGATGTGAGATACGTAGGCAACCCTCATCAGGTCCAACCTCCCTTTTGCAAAAATAGCCAAAAATAATTGTCAAAATTTTAATTATTGTCATAAATAAGTCGGGTGATACCATTCTTGCTTAAAATAAGCCGAATGTCCCAAAAGGACGACGGAAGGCCGTTTTTCACACGAACAGCCACCCTGAGTCATTTTAAATGGTTTTCGAGCACAACCTTAAAATCTTCCTCCCAGAAGTGTTGAAAGGCCGTATTCGCAAAACCAAGTCCGTGTCTTTCTAAATAAAGAATTTTGCAGAAATAGTCAGTTTTCAAAATAAGTCATTAAAATTCCCTTGTAAATAAACGTGCAGGATGACTTCAAGTAACATTGAAACTTTCTCAGTCCTGAGTGAGATCCCTTTGAAACTCCATTTGTGGTGGCATGATCTAGGAAAAGGAAGCAGAGAGACTGTGGTCAAGATTTTGGGCGGTCTAGTTGATCTACTGAACATCAAACGGAGGAAAGACATCATTGAGGCACTAATACCATTTTGGGACCCGACCCGTAATGTATTCCGGTTTTCAGATTTTAAACTCACACCTACATTAGAGGAGATTGTGGGATACGCAGGCCTCAACGGGAACCTTCGAGGTAGATACCCACTGGGCCCATGACCGGTAACCCTTCATATGTTTTTGGATTTGTTGAACATCAGCCGGAATATTCAAGACCCGCATCTGGCGGAAGGGTGTTGTACATTGCATTTCCTATATCACCGGTATGGTAACCCAAAAGGTTTCGAGGAACCCAACACCGGCTTGACACATGCCGGAAATAAAGACAAATGGGAAGCCCGACGGGGATTAGCCTTCATAGTAGCCTTTCTAGGAGTGGTAGTTTGTCCGAGAAAAGATGGTCACATAGACTTCGGCCTGGTAGTGATGCTAGACGTTGCTGCGAAAAAACCTACTAGCACCGTGGTTCCTCTGATCATAGCAGAAATAGACCGAGCTTTGACCAAATATCGGGAAGGCGTGAAATTATTTCAAGGTTGCAATTTGCTCTTACAGTTATGGATGCAGGAACACCTCTGTCACAGCACCGGCTACATGAACTACAATTTAACTGGATTGAGTTGTATTGCAGAATTTAGGACCCGGGTGATAGGTATTGAGTTCCCTGAGGATACTGAGGCTTGGTCGTCATGCTTAAGATCTCTGACCGCAGATAAAGTTGAATGGGCTTATGGGTAGCTTCCTGCTACTGAAGTTGTATACAAATCAGCAGAGGTCCCCTATATTCTTTTGATGGGCATCCGAAACATACAGCCTTACGCTCCTTACCGGGTTTTGCGACAACTTGGAAGATTTCAGACAGTGCATAACGATGAAGATCTGAGTAAGCAAGTCATTGAATTAGGCCCGAAGGCCGCATTTCCTGAAGGCAAAATCCGAAAGATATGGAATGAGTGCCGGTTCCTCGAGCCTAAAATCATAATACAGGACCAAGTTAAAGGTGAGGTAGATCCCAAGTATTTGACATAGTTTGGCAAAAGATTTCGAATCCCAGAAAGACCCGCTAAAAGGCCACACGTGCAGCAATTCACTGATAGGGTCCAGGTTCAATGGGATTGGCAAGCCAAGGAAAAGGAGTACTGAGCTAGAATAGGACAGTTGGAGCAACAAGTCCGGCACCTCCAGTTCGACAAGAATATACAGGCTGCAGCCGATGAAGGAGATAAAAAGAAGTTAGCTCAGGAGAACGAAACACTCAAAGCCCAAATCAAGCAAATGAAAATAGATGCCAAGAACCAAGAAAGAAGTCTATCTGATGAAAGGTTGATCAAAGGATTAAAGAGACAAGTCTTGGACTGCGAAGAAGAATTAGAAAAATTCGAGGGGAACATGGAAAGACTCCGAGCACATTGGGCCAAGAAGACTGCGGAAAGAGCCTAGTTTGTACAATAATTAAAGAGAGACTACGAGGGAACCATCGCCAACATGAGGAGAAAAATGAATACTCTGGAAGAAAAGGCAGCCCGGCGAGACAAAGAATTTCAGGCCGAGAGGGACCATTGCTATGAGTTGATCGACGAGATGCAAAGGGAAATAAAATTTCTACAAGACCTTCACCTCCAGGATTCCCAGGTACTAGAAGCCCGCACCTAACAGATAAGCTGACTTCTCCAAGTAAAGGGCCAAATCAGGGAAAGGATCTGAAGCATTGCACACTATATTGTCAAGAGGTGCCAGGACGGTGAACGAATGGGTCGTACCACTTTCTTTGCGCCAGTGATGATATTAGTTCGACAGGTCATGAATGATTTGGAGAAATTGCAAAGGGGTCTTGCGCGCAGGCCCGCGGCGATGCCGAATGATGCCCCACGGGCCCCAGGATTTGAAGCTTTGATATACTCCTAGATTAGTCGAGTCTGTACTTTGTTTTTAAGTCTGTTTTGTACTTTCCTTTTTGAAAATGAAAAACAGATAGTCTGGTAGTTTTGTAATCATAATTGTTATTAATGAAAATTTGAAAATTCCCAAAAGATTATTTCTTTATTTCTTGCATTTAATTTTGCACTTATTGGCAAGAACTACGCTTGGTCTGATTCATGCGGGAACATGACACGTAGGCAACCTCCATAGGATTCGACCATAACCAAAAGAAAAACAAAAACAAGAGCGAAGAGGAGAAACAGAAAAATAAAAACAAAGAAAGAGGAAATTTACAATTGGAAATAAGGGAAAAGCCGGGGTGACGCAAACAGTCGAGCAAATGCATAATAGAAAACGTTAACTGCCTAGGTGCATTCATACCCCAAATGTGCGATTATCTATTTGTCAATGCCCTAACCGCTAACAACGTTGTTGTTGATGATGAGTCCAGGCAAGTGGTTCAGTTGACTGGCATTCTGGCAACCCACCTATACAACACCCATTCTAAAGACAAGTCAAAAATGGTCAACCAAGAGTTAGAAGCAAGCCTTGTCGACCCGTCTAGGGAAGAAGAGGTAGTGGATGTCAACGCCATGAAAGAGGAGATGTATAAATTGAAGCAACAGATGACCGAAATGTACCAGACTTGGGCAAAGAGACACCCACTACTAGCCTATCCTGCTAACCCTGGCAATATCCCACCATTAGCTCAGTCACAAGATCCTCCCACAGTGAATTCCTCTCCGGCCTACCTGACCTACCAGCAATACTACGCAACTACTTCCCAAACACCACCACCTCTACCACCCAAACAAATCCCATGCCCTCTACCACCAACTACTCCTGTGTTTGTGGCTCCTCCACCCGCCGCATTACACAGATCGTCTAGTGAGCCCCTGTTCCAAACCCAGGAAAACCACTATTACCCACCTGAACCCACCTTCAAACCTCCAGAACCATACTCTTACACTCCCCATCTTGATATCTTAGCTGAAGGTCGATTATTTTCTGCAGGCTTTGAAGCCTACCTACTATGGTCATCTGGTATTGGCAGTTGGAAAAACTTTCAATGAGGTAGTGAAAATGGGAAGTATGGTGGAAGAGGGTCTCAAGTCCAACAAAATTATAAGCTATTCGACGATTAAAGCATCTACCCAAGCTATCCAGAGTGGCATTGGGAAAGAAAAAGAAAGAAGATGTCACAGCAGTGGAATCAAGAGCTTGGTCCAGGGTTCCGTCACCATATTATCACCAACCACTACCTCATCCCCAAACCTACCCACACAACCCATATGGCCCACCACAACACTACTATCCACCTCCCACCCCCCATTTCTCTGTCTACCATGCCCAAACATACCCCAAACCTCAGGCGCCATGGCATGCACCCACCCCACAAAATACTTACCATACTCAAAATACCTACCCACCTCCGAGAGCCTACAGAAACCCCACCGGACCCGGTTTTTGACCCAACCCTGTTTCTAAAAATGATAGGCTGCAGAAGAAGAAAACTTTCACTCTGTTGGGAGAGTCCTACATCAGCTTATACCACAAATTGAGACAACTGGGCATGTTAAGTCCGATTGAACCCAAAGTTCCAAATCCTCCCCCAAGGAACCTGGACCACTCGGTGAATTGCGACTACTGCTCGGGTGCCCAGGGGCATGATACAGAGAAGTGCTGGCATTTGAAAACGGCCATCCAGGAGATCATTGATACCCGCCAAATTGAGATGCAGGCTCCAGAGATGCCTAACATCACTCAGAATCCATTGCCAACCAATCATGAGACTCATATGATTGAGTTAGTTAAAAAGGGAGAGTATACGAAGCCGTCACAAACCGTAATGATGATTAGGGCCAGTGAGGACAAAGCAAATGAGAAATCAACCAGTTGGAAGGCATTGATCAAGGTAGAGGAGACAGTAAGTGAACCAGTGACGGTGATAAAGAAGGAGCCTTTGAGCAATGTGGCAGTAAAACACGAGCCAGTTAAAGTGGTGGTACCAGGGGCAGCTGTCAAGCCCGTTGTGGTCGTAAAAGGTGCTCGCACAGAGCTGGTTATCATCAAACCAATGACTCAGTTACCAATAGTCAGTGAAAAGGCCATCCCATGGAATTATGGCTGAGTGACTGTGACATACAAAGGGAAGGAAGTTAAAGAAGAAGTTTGTGAAACCTATGGGCTTACTCGTTTAGGAAGATGCTTTGCCCCTGAGGAACTGAGAACAGCTAAAGAAGGAAAAGATAATCCAGCACTAGTAAAAAGGGCCATAACTGAAGAAGAAGCAGAAGAATTCTTGGAAAAGATGAAGGCGCAAGATTATTCCATTGTAGAACAGTTGAGAAAGACTCCGCCACAGGTCTCATTGCTATCTCTATTTATCCATTCGGACGAGCACCGCCGAGCGTTGATGAAGATTCTGAATGAAGCCCATGTTCCTGATAAGATTTCTGTGAATCATCTGGAGAAAATAGCAAATAAGATTTTTGAGGTCAACAGTGTTACATTTTCTGATGATGAGCTGCCTTTGGAGGGCACTGAGCATAATAGAGTGCTCTACCTCACAATAAAATGTGAAGACTCTGTGGTTACCCGGGTGCTGATTGACAACAGGTCCAGTGCAAACATCTGCCCTCCATCCACTCTGGAAAAGTTAAAAGTGGACAGTGAGAGAATCCACAAGAATAGAATTTGCGTAAAAGGATTTGATGGAGGAGGAAAGGACACAGTCGGGGATATTGTGTTGGAACTGACAATAGGACCAGTTGAATTTACTATGGAGTTCCAGGTGCTCGACGTGGCTGTTTCTTACAATCTCTTGCTAGGCCAACATTGGATTCATGCAGCAAAAGCAGTGTCGTCTACCTTGCATCAGATGATCAAATTCGAGTGGGACTGACAGGAAATTATGGTGCATGGGGAAGACAGTTCGTGTAATGCCATTATGCCTTTCGACGAAGCTGAGGATGACAAAGGTCCATGGGTTTACCAAGTCTTGGATACAGTATCGGTTGCAAAAATCCCGGAAGGAGAGTGTATTCCTGTGCCCAGGGTGGCTGTTGCATCTGTCATGGTGGCTTCGGAAATGATAAAGAATGGATTCTTACCTGGAAAAGGCTTGGGTGCTTCGTTGCAAGGAATCATACAGCCGGTATCTCTTCCTGGAAACCTGGATACTTTTGGTTTAGGCTTCAAGCCTACTGCTGCTAACATAAGGCGAGCTAAGAAGACGAAAAAGAGAGCATGGACCCTTCCAACACCCATTCCCCGCCTTTCCTGTTCCTTTGTCCGGCCTGGTACTAAGAAGCGCCCAGCAACGGCAATGCCTAATTCTGTGGTGATAGAACCCGACAAGGAGCTGATTGAGAGGTTTGAAAGGTTGTTTGACGAGGTGAATATGTTGGAGGTAGGCGAAGGTCCAAGCAAGGCTGATGTGCAGTTCGTGGGTCCCCATGCAAAGCTTAATAATTGGGAAGCTACTCCTCTCCCTATCCGGAGAGAATCGTGGTAGTTAGTTTTGATTTTCCTTTCAGTTTAATCTGGATTATCTCCAAGGTTGTAATTCGGATGCTATGTTCCGTCCGTTTGGATGAGTTAAACCTTGTTATCTTACAATTTTAATGAAATGCAATTTCCTTCCTTTTTCATTCCTGATAGCCTTTATTTTGTTTTTCTTTTCTTTCTTGTACAGTCCCTTTTATGCTGGTTTCACTGATGTGTCATGTATGAGGAGTCTTCGGCCTAGTCTTGATTACCAATCTAACTCCGAAATAATAATATAAGAAATTGAGTGTGATGACGAGGTAGAATATGATGATGAGGAAGCCTTTGAAGAAATCAGTAAAGAATTAAGACAATTTGAAGAAAAACCCAAACCTAATCTGAACGACACAGAGGCAATCAATTTAGGGGATCAGGAGAATGTACGGGAAACAAAAATAAGTGTCCATTTGGAGCCTCCGCTCAGAGAAGAGATAATCAAAAAGTTGCTTGAGTACAAAGATATTTTTGTGTGGTCATATGACGATATGCATGGTTTAAGTACCGATTTGGTGATCCACAAATTGCCCACCGACCCAGCATGCCCTCCTGTCAAGCAGAAACTGAGGAAATTTAAAACAGATGTTAGTGTGAAAATCAAAGAAGAGGTCACCAAGCAGTTTAATGCGAAGGTCATCCAGGTCACCCGGTATCCCACCTGGTTAGCTAATGTTGTGTCTGTGCCAAAAAAGGATGGAAAGACCAGAGTGTGCGTTGATTACCATGATCTCAATAAGGCGAGTCAAAAAGACAACTTCCCACTGCCAAACATCCACATATTGATCAACAATTGTGCTAAACATGAGATTGGTTCCTTCGTGGATTGTTATGCGGGCTATCACCAGATTTTGATGGATGAGGAAGATGCAGAAAAGACGGTATTCATCACGCCTTGGGGGACGTATTGTTATAGGGTCATGCCATATGGGTTGAAGAACGCAGGGGAAACATACATGAGGGCGATGACCACCATATTCCATGACATGATACATCGGGAGATTGAAGTCTATGTAGACGACGTGATCATAAAGTCAAGGAAGCAATGTGACCATGTCAAGGACCTGAGGAAGTTTTTCCAGAGGCTCCGCAGGTACAACCTCAAACTTAATCCAGTGAAGTGTGAATTTGGAGTTCCGTCGGGGAAGTTGTTGGGGTTCGTGGTAAGTTGACGCGGTATTGAGTTAGACCCGTCCAAGATCAAAGCCATTCAGGAATTACCATCGCCAAGAAGCAAGAAAGAGGTGATGAGTTTGCTTGGCAGGTTGAATTATATCAACATATTCATTGCCCAGCTTACAACAACTTGCGAGCCCATATTTAAGTTGCTAAAGAAAGATGCTACGATCAGATGGACGGACGAATGTTAGGCAGCATTTGACAAGATTAAGGAATATTTGGCCAGTCCGCCTGTGTTGGTCCCGCTGGAGCCGAGCAGACCCTTGATCCTTTATATGACAGTTTTGGATAACTCATTTGGCTGTGTACTGGGGTAGCATGACATCACAGGAAAGAAAGAGCAGGCGATTTACTACCTCAACAAGAAGTTCACATCTTATGAGGTGAAGTACACTCAGCTTGAGAGGACATGTTGTGCTTTAACCTGGGTAGCGCAAAAATTGAAACATTACTTGTCATCATATACCACCTATCTCATCTCTCGATTGGACCTATTGAAGTATATTTTTTAGAAGCCCATGCCCACGTGGAGGCTCGCGAAGTGGCAAATCTTGCTCATGGAATTTGATATTGTCTACGTGACCCGTACTGCGATGAAAGCACAAGCGGTGGCTGATCATCTAGCCGAGAACCCAGTTGATGATGAATATGAACCTTTGAAGACATACTTCCCTGATGAGGAGTCAAGGCATGTTGAGAAGTTAGAACAAGTCGAGAAGCCAGGATGGAAACTATTCTTTGATGGGGCTGCCAATACCATAGACGTCGGGATAGGAACGGTACTTATTTCTGAGACAGGGCAGCACTACCCTGTTATTGCTCAACTTCTTTCTATTGTACCAATAACATGGCTAAATACGAGGCGTGTATTTTGGGTTTGAGATTGGCTATAGACATGTGTGTCCAGGAAATCTTGGTCATGGGTGACTCGGATCTTCTGGTGCACCAGATTCAGGGAGAATGGGAGACACGAGATTTAAAGCTCATACCATACCGGCAGTGTTTGTATGAACTTTATCAATGATTCCAATCAACAGATTTCAGGCACATCCCAAGGATTCATAATGAAGTTTCCGATGCTTTAGCTACGTTGGTGTCAATGTTGCATCATCCAGATAAGGCATATGTGGACCCGTTGCAGATTTAGGTCCAAGATCAGCATGCCTATTGTAATATGGTGGAAGAAGAACTTGATGGTGAGCCGTGGTTCCATGATATCAAGGAATACCTCAGGATGGGAGTGTATCCCGCACAGGACACAGGGGATCAAAAGAGAGCAATTCGACGCTTGGCAAGCGGATTTTTCTTTAATGGGGGGAGTGTTGTACAAATGAACTCCAGATCTTGGCTTATTGAGATGTATGGATGCTAAGCAGGCTACAGTTATCATGACCGAGGTACACGCGAGAGTTTGTGGACCTTATATGAGTGGATATGTATTGGCAAAGAAGATTCTCCGAGTAGGTTATTACCGGATTACTATGGAACGAGATTGCATCAGTTTTGTGTGCAAGTGTCATCAATGTCAGGTATATAGGGATTTGATTCATTCCCCGCCATCGAAATTGCATACAATGTCAGCACCATGGCCTTTCGTTGCTTGGGGAATGGATGTCATTGGGCCGATCGAACCAGCAGCGTCAAATGGGCACAGGTTTATTCTGGTAGCCATTGATTATTTCACTAAGTGGGTTGAGGCAAAAACTTTCAAATCAGTGACCAAGAAGGCAGTGGTCGATTTTGTGCATTCGAATATCATTTGTCGGTTCAGAATCCCAAAGGTAATCATCACAGACAATGGTGCCAACCTCAACAGTCATCTGATGGCGGAAACATGTAAGTAGTTTAAAATCACGCACTGCAATTCCACCCCTTATCGTCCTAACGCGAATGGAGCGGTCGAAGCAGCTAACAAGAACATCAAGAAAATACTGCGGAAAATGGTTGAAGGGTCCAGGCAATGGCATGAAAAGTTACCTTTTGCATTATTAGGTTATCGCACTACTGTCCGCACTTCGGTAGGGGCGACTCCTTATTCACTGGTGTATGGTATGGAGGCAGTAATACCCGCAGAGGTCGAAATACCATCCCTTCGGATTATCGCCGAGGTGGAAATTGATGATGTTGAATGGGTCAAAGCCCGCCTAGAACAATTGAGTTTGATCGATGAAAAGAGATTGGATGCAGTGTGTCACGGACAAGAGCATATAACAAGAAGGTGCGTCCGCGAAAGTTTGAAGTAGGGCAATTGGTGTTGAGACGCATCTTACCTCATTAGGCTGAAGCAATAGGAAAGTTCGCCCCAAACTGGCAGGGGCCATTTGTTGTAACCCGAGTGTTGTCCAATGGCGCATTATATTTGACAGATGTGGAAGGAAAATGTGTAGAAATGGCTATCAACTCTGATGCAGTCAAGCGATACTATATATGATTTCTTTGTTTAATTGTACTTAATTGTATTTGGCATATTTTGAGATTGAAATGATGAAGGCATTTTGTTCTACCATCCAAATACTTTATCCTTTGTTACCCCTTTCGAGCCTTATTTTATTTTCTTTCGTACCCTCTTTAGGAATCAATTACAAAATGCGGAAGCACGAGCAAGGAAGATCAGCGGAGAAACAAGAAGAATAATCCAAAAAAAAAGAGAGGAAAAAGAAAAGAAAAGAGAGGAAAAGAGAAAAGAAAAGAAAGAAAAAGAGAAAAGAAAAAAGAAAAGAAAAAAGAAGAGGAAAGAAAGAAAATAAGAGAAAAGAAAAGAAAAGAAGAGAAAAGAAACGAAAAGAGAAAAAAAAAAAAAAGAAAAGAAAGAGAAGGAAAAGAAAAAAAATGAAAAGAAAGAAAAGGAAAAGTAGAAGAAAGGAAAGATCGCAACAACAAAAGTATTCACCTGAACTACGTTTGACTTGATCCCGAAAGGGTACGTAGGCAGCCTCTCTGAGGTTCAGTCACACCAAAATAAAATCCAAAAGTTCCCCAAGAAAGAAACTGGGGCAGAAGTTGTGGTTGTTGTGGGAAATCTGATTCCGAAAGTTGTAATTTCGAACCCATGTTGAATTGCCTCGAGCCTTTTATACCCTTCTTTCTAACCCCATCCAAAAGCATGCATTACGGTCTAAAGAAAGACCTTCTGATCAATCTTCAGGAAGTGCCAATATGAGCAAGTAATGATTCATGTCAGGAGCAACATTCCAGTACAAGAAGAAAAATGATGAAAATGAGAGAGTCTTATTGGTGAAAAACCCTCACGAGCACCGTAAGGCGATGTGAGTTGAGAGAAATAAAAAATGAGAGAGTCTTATTGGTGAAAACCCTAACAGGCACCGTAAGGCGACGTGAGTTGAGAAAAATCAAAAAATGAGAGAGTCTTATTGGTGAACACCCTCATGGGGCACCGTAAGACGACGCGAGTTGAGAGAAATAAAAAAATGAGAGAGTTTTATTGGTGAAAACCCTCATGGGCACCGTGAGGCGAAGTGAGTTGAGAGAAATCTAAAATTAGAGAGTCTTACTGGTGAAAACCCTCACGGGCACCGTAAGGCGAAGGTGAGTTTTTCAGATGGGCAGATGAGACAAGTCTATGGTTGAAAGGTGCTCAAGAAATTGCAAGATGGGCAAGGTTTGGGTTTGGGTGAAAATCAGGATTATGGAAGTCTAGAACAACAAATATGGCAATTGAGAGTTGATTGGTTGGACAGACTGGGCTGGCTAATCTAAAATGCATGGCATGATCAATGACACCAGCTGTTTTACTCAGATAAGTTTTCTTCTCTTCTTCCTTCATTACAAATCATCCGTGTCCGGATTCTCTCTATCCTCAACCCTCGAGGTCATTGCATTTCATTCTTTCGAGGTCCGTCTTTAAGATGTTTCAGTGTCAGTTCTATTCAAAACAAAAGGGAGGAAGGTCAAAGCTAACCACCAGCTTCCCAGTTGCACGGCACAACAGGGCCGGAATATATCAAAGAATATATTAAAGTTGAAGTAGGACATAAAGGACCACTGAAAATTTCATCGGTGGATTAATCAGCTAATTGTGGGGAAGAAGTGAAGTTTCAGACAGAGGGGTCAGAAACATAAAAACAACCATATGGGATAGAGCACTTGGGTCATCAAAGTCAGAGGATTGAAATTCGGTCAGGAAATCGAGGAGATTCAAGGCAAGTCCAGGGAAGCAGGTCGGAGTAAAACCTAACAGTAGGGACACACCCAACAAGAATGCTAGAAACTAACCATCATTTTATATTAACAAATTTTTCTTTGGTTGACACAGGGGCAAGAAATTCTCTCTGTTTGATATTTTGAAGTCAGGCGCCCACCTGGAGAACAATGGAATACATTTCAAGCTTCAGCAATCAGGCGCCCACCTGGAGAATAAGGGAAGTGCAATTTAAAATTTTTGTTCTCAAATTTTTAGTAATATTTGGCAACATGATGCGCCCAGCCACCAACTGGGGCAGGAAAATTTCTTTGTTTGTTTGGTTTGCTGCAATTAGGAGCCCACTTGGAGAATAAGGGAATACTTTTCAAGTTTCAGCAATCAGGCGCCCACCTGGAGAACAAGGGAATACATTCCAAATTCAGCAGTCAGGCACCCACCTGGAGAACAAGGGAATACATTTCAAGTTTCAGTAGTCAGGCGCCTACCTGGAGAACAAGGGAATACATTTCAAAGTTTCAGCCATCAGGCGCCCACCTGGAGAACAAGAGAAGTGCAATTCAAATTTTAGCTTTCAATTTTAATATTTGATAACATGATGTGCCCAGCCACCAAACTGGGGCAGAAAATTTTCTTTGTTTGTTTATTTTGTTGCAGTCAGGCGCCCACCTGGAAAACAAGGGAAGTACAATTCAAGTTTCAGTAGTCAGGCGCCCACCTGGAAAACAAGGGAAATACAATTCAAATTTTAGCTTTCAAGTTTTCGATATTGGATAACATTATGTGCCCAGCCACCAACTGGGGCAGGAAAATTTCTTTGTTTGTCTGTTTTGCTGCAATCAGGAGCGCACTTGGAGAATAAGGGAATACTTTTCAAGTTCAGCAATCAGGAGCCCACCTAGAGAACAAGAGAATACTTTTCAAAGTCCAGCGATCAGGAGACCACCTGGAAAATAAGGGAATACTTCCAAATTCAGCAATCAGGAGCCCGCCTGAAGAATAGAGGCATATATGCAATCAAGCATCACTCGAAGGGATGCCAAAACATCTCCGATCACAATACAAGGCAACAACGCAAGAATTCCATCGGAAGAATACAAGTTCGAAGCAACACAAGAGCAAGTTTGAAGATATAGATAGGACCTTGTTGTAATCCATAGATCATAGCTTAGGCTAGCTTCTTTTTATTTTGATACGGTGTAATAAGGAGGTCAGCGAGCAATAGTAGCAGCAACAGCAGTGAACTCACAGCTCCTGGTAGTCCCAGCTACCAAACCTTCCCGAACTACACTCACCTGATTCCTTTTTACCCAAGGATATGTAGGCAACCCCCGAAACAGGGTGCAGTCAGACGGTTTTCAACACGCTTTAATGGAGTGCCGAGCAGAAAAAAATCCTTCATAGTGCTCATTTATTTTTGCTCGAAAACCCTTCGTGTCTTCGAGCAAAGAGGGGCAACTATGAGAACGTGATTTTTGCCATGCTTAATTTACTCCTATAAATTCTTTAGAATTAGAATTTTTCTTTTATTATTTGAATTTTTAGGAATTAATTGCTTGATTTTTTGTCTTGTCTACATTTTTGTGTGTATTTTAATTGCTTAATTCATAAAAAAAGTACAAAAATAATACACTTGTATTTAGAATTCGATTTTATATTTTAGTCAATTAATATTACTAAAACAAGAGAAAAATAACAAAAAATAAGCCTTTTACAATTTTAAATTTTACAATTTTACATTTTTTGGATTTAGTTTCCTCTTAAATTAGGAGTTAGTTAAGTAGTATCATCTTAGATTTAATTTGAGTCTTTTATTTTACACAATAAAATCAGAAAAATCAAAAAATATAAGTAAAATACACAAATAAATAAAAAAAGGAAAAACAAAAGAAATTAAGTAAAAGAAAAACTGGGCCATTACTTAATCTGAGCCCAAGAGCTCATCCGCCCAGGCCCAGGTCTTTTTCCCTACCTAGTCCACCCCATCACAATCAAAACGACGTCGTTGTGGCATAGAGAAATCTGGACCATTCATCTCCCCAATCCAACGGTCCATAATTGTTCCTGGATTTTAATAAGATTGTTCGAAAATCTCCCAAACCCTAAAGACCAATCTCTCCCTCCTCGTACAACACTCCTTGTAACGCCGGCAGCCCCCTACCGTTATCCCGCCGTGTTTCCGCCTTCCTCCCCTGTCCACCAGCGGCGATGCTCAAAATCCGCCCAAAATTACATCCCTTACTCCTCTCTTCCTCGTCTTTCCAATCCCCAAAATCGTTTCTCCCAAATCTTAGCCAAACACTTCGAATTTTAGATCAAAGTTTTCCGTCCAAAACACAAAATCATCCAAATAACCCCAAATTTATACCTAGGTTCCTTACCTCCTTCTCTTTCCGTATCTAACATCAGTTCCCCTCGAATCACAACCAAACGCCTCGAATCTTGAATCGAAAATCTGGCAGGACCCTAAAATTCAATTTGGCCCGAGTTTTGCCAATTTCATGAGTCCAGTATTGGATTCGAGTCACGAAATAATATTTTTATTTGTTCTTTGATAAAGAACAAATGATTATATTATTTCGAGGCTCGAATCGAGTTTCCAGTCTCCGGTCCGGGCTCCATAGGTAATGTCCTCCTGTTCTTTCTCCATTATTTTTTTCTTTAATCAATTGATACCTCTTTTTGATTAGTTAATTTAGGATTTGTTTGCATTTTTTATTTTTTGTTAATTCACCTGTGTTCAGTATGAGGATCTCTTTTATTTTTGTTTACTTTTCTTTTATCCACAATAATATTTAAAATTAGGATCAAGCATATTAGCTTACATTTTTCCAGTTTTGCTTCATTTATGTTTTAATTCCGTTAGTTGATATAGCGTTCTGAAATTTGTATTGATAGTCTATTATCTGATCCGGCCTAGGCTTTGTTTGGTTTTGTTTTGTTTAATTGTTAATCTGGTATTAGTTAGTTGATTAGCTTAGTTTAGTCAGTAATTAGTATTTGGTTTAATTAGCTAATAGGCTTAGTTTAGTTTGTTTTAGCTGATAGTTAACCATGGATTAGGGTAATTGATGCCACTTTAGTAGTTTGTTGAAATTGTAAATCCCTTTTAGTGTTTAATCCTAATTACTAACTGGGGTAAAAGGATTGGGTCAATTTGGATAAATTTCAGCCTAGATAAAGGGTATTTGGGCATTGAAAATGGCCCAGTTTGTTAAGGATTAGTAATTCTAGAACTCAAACAAGGGTAGTTTAGGTTTTGCATAGCTAAAAGAACACCATAGGGCCTTCTAGAAGGGGGCCTTAGTGTAAGTTTCTACATTTGTAATGCAGTAACTTGGACAACAAGCTACAATTTTAGGATTAATAAGTAATTTCTGAAAATAAAAAGGGAAAAAAATAGAAAAACCCTTCTAGAACATTCTGCCCCATATCTCGCCTATAAAAGACAGCCCCGATGCCTTCATTTACAAGTTTAGAGGCCTGAAAAATTTCCAAAAACTTTCCAGCTTAATATTCTCCCCAAAAATCCTTTCCTTAATAGTTGAAACTCAAATTTGAATTTCAAAAAATCAAAAGGAGTTCAAATTTGAATTCCTATAGTTTAAACTTTCATTTTTAGATCTTAACTCCTGAAAAATCCAAAAACATACAAAAACACAATAGAAAAATCCAAAAAATACTATTACATTGAAAGCTTAGCTAGTTAATTTGAATCACCAGGGCTATAGACTCAATTATAAGTCATTTAGAGTGCTATTCAAGCTATTTTGAGTGTTTCTAGTTACTGAGGCTTTTCCTGAAATTTACTATTTCATTCGGGGTCTATTTGATTCCAATTTGGATTAGTTTTGGGTATATTTGAGCACTTGGGTTGATTTCATGTTGAAACTGCTTATTCAGTCAGTTTTGGGTCTATTTGCTGGTATTTTTTTCATTGCTAATTTTGCTGGATTCCGAGCCAATTTCTAGACTGCTGTTGATTTCTGCCTATTACTGCTGTTTGAACTGTTGAACATCAGCTATTATCACTTGCTGCTAACTTCCTCTTGTTCTCTGTTCATTGAAATCCAGGTACACTCTTAAAATTCACCTTGATGTAATCTCAAAAATTGGAATGAAATGAAGTATTTCAAATTTATGCTCACCTGAATGTCTGTAATTGTAGGCAGCCCAACAATGTGTGTTTGTTCAATTTTAGTTTGTTTGAATTGTGTTGCACTTGGAATTGCTGAATTAGGATTGTTTGGATTGACTTGAACGATTTAGATTTGTAATGGACTGTTCTAGATGGTTTAAATTTATAGCTATCTAATTGCAATTTCAGGCTAGTTAAGACTTATTCTAGTTTAGCATGTCTCCTATTGGAAATGATAAATCAGAAACAATTGAGATTGACATTCGCTTGTGGAATCAGCATGTTTAAAGTGTGTTAGCCATTGTCAAGTTTAAGTTCAGATTGAATGCATGCTTAAAACATATTCATATTACCATAATTAGTAGTTAGTTCAGTGATATAAACGATTAGTCTATTTGTATTAGTAAAGTAAGCATTCCAAATTGGTTATCACCTTCGTATTATCTGAAAACTTATCAAAAGGCAAGAAGGTAAAATAATTCGAATATGACCTTAAAGTTCAAACGAGCATCGTCCAGTTTAGATTGAGTAATTGTGTATTGCTTTTCCTTGTTATAATTTATCAAAACGTTTGGACTCGTTTGTATTGGTTCAGTAAGCATTTGGTCTAATTCGGTTGGTTTGGGCGATCTGTCCGCTCAGGAGACTTTGGGCTTTGATATTCAAATAGGCGGCCCAGGTCTTAGTATAGTTATCCATCCGTTTAGACCTGGGCCCGACTTGTAACTGGCTTCTCTCCAGGGCTACTTGAATGGTGATTCTTCTATATGGGCTGTGTTTAAGGCCCAAATGGATAAATGTCTGAATTTCTGGCAAGTTCAGGGACCTCACATATGAGAACATCTTCAACAATCTAATTAATTAGGCCCTTGTATTTTTAGAGACAAATTTTTAGTTTGCTCCTCACGAATTGATGGTTTACAGTTCTGGGCCAAATCTTTAAGGCCAAAAAATTTGCTATAAGTCAAAACCCTTTAAAGATTGTATAGGAATATGGGGATTAATTCGCAAATATAAATTTGAGTTTCAAATTAGGTGGCAGGTTCAAATTGAAAGGATCCTCCCTTTTGTTTGAATTCGGACTTGAATTCGAGGCTTGAATTTATAAATATAAATTAATTAGCCTTTGTAGAGACAAATAATAAATAGAAAGATCGTAGTTGCTTTAGGTTGGCCTTTAATAAAAATGAGATGTGCCGCGACAAACAAAACCCATAAATTGCGGGGCCCTCATTAATTGTCTATATAAAAATACTTAGAATTTGAGGCGTGCCATTCAACAACTTCCATGGCCCTCGTAAAATTAACAACCCGTTAGTCGATTTAGGCGCGCTCTTTAATAACTTTACCTTCCTAAATTCGGGTGTGCATTTCATGTGACCCAAATTCAAATCCCAAAACGTTGAATTAAATATGTCGAGGATCCTGGTGCATTTCATGTGACGTGATCCAAAAATATGTTTTAAATGACGTTCAATTTTCTAAAAAATAATTAAAAGCGGTAAATAATTTTTAAACTGCACTATAGGATGACATGCATTAAAATCAGGTTTTGGCCATTTATAATAATCTAAGCGACCGTGCTAGAACCACGGGATCCGGGGGTGCCTAATACCTTCCCTCGGGTCAACAGAATTCCTTACACAGAATTTCTGGTTCGCAGACTCCAATTAGGAAGTCGACAATTTTCCTCGATTTGGGATTTAAATTAAACCGATGACTTGGGACACCAAAAACCAATCCTATCCCAAGTGGCGACTCTGAATAAATAAATAATCCTATTTCGAATAATGTCACTTTAAACGGAAAAACTCCCTTATACATTTATCCTTCGGGGTAGGTGTGTAAAAAAGAAGGTGTAACAAGCTCCAATTTGAAACATAACTTTCAAATATTATAAAGAACACAATTCAATCATCAAATTATCAAAACAATAACAAATTTAACAAACTCATTTGCAACTAAGAAGAAAAAAACATTAAGTACAAAGAAGAAGCACAACAACGAAAGAATAAGAAAATTGTATTCGAAGTTACTCAAAAATTAGGTATAAGTTAAACTTTTAAAAAAAGGTGGGTACAAATATAATGGGTGGTGCAAAATTGGGCACCACAAATATTTTTACCATTATTTTAGTCAAGTTGGCTTGATCCCTTTACTAAAGTTGGTTGTTAATACTGTAGTCGAAATTTCACTAGAATTACTAAACCAAATTGTGGATTTTGAGGCAATTCTCTCTTGTACCTATTTACTTTTTAGTCCGTTCTAAAAGAAATGTCCCCTTTCTATATTTGGTAACAAATTATCTTAAAGTTATAATTTTATCCTTAATGAGAAGCTTTTATAACCATACAAATACTCTGGGGCATTTTTTGACTTGTTTAGGACCACAAATTCCAAAAGTCTTCATTTATTCTTAAACTTCGTGCGCAGTCAAAAAAGTTCACCTAAATTGGAACGGAGGGAGTATAAGTTATAACAACACGGCCGTTGTCGTTGTTGTTGTAATTGATAACACGTAATGCTATGCCTCAAAACTGGAGAATGAAGCCAACTGTCCCTGATCCTCATCTGGCTAACTCGAGAGAAAGGTAGTTGAAAATTCACATGCACACCCTTATACTATAAAACTATAAAAGTAATGAAATAAATATATCGCCGCTCTGAATAAACCTCCTTTTTGCCAATCTTTCACAGGAAAACCACTTCAATCTTCTCTGTATCCTTTCCTTTCTATACTTTCTTTCATCTTCTTGTGAAAACTCCATTCATAAAATTGCCATACTTAACTCTTTCTTTCCAACAAGTTAAAACAAAAAAAAAAAATTCTCAAAACCAAATATTCATGGCTTACAATCAAGAAGAACATGATCAAGAAGATCACAAAAAAATTCAGTATCCTTTAGACTCAACATGCTATACAATTCTTGATGAGATTGGTAAAGGTGTTAGTGCCATTGTATACAAGGCCATTTGTCTACCAATGAACTCTTCTGTAGTAGCAATCAAAGCCATTGATCTTGATCAATCAAGAGCTGATCTTGACAACATTAGACGTGAAGCTAAAACCATGTCCCTTCTTTCTCATCCAAATATCCTTAAAGCACATTGTTCTTTCACTGTTGATCATTATATTTGGGTAATCATGCCTTTTATGTCTGCTGGTTCTTTGCAATCCATAATTTCCTCTGGTTTTCCTGATGGTTTATCCGAGCCATGTATCGCGATAGTCCTAAAAGAAACGCTCCATGCATTGGCGTATCTTCATAATCAAGGCCATCTTCACCGCGATATTAAATCAGGGAACGTACTGATTGATTCGGATGGAACTATAAAGCTTGCGGATTTTGGAGTTTCTGCATCAATTTATGAACCAATATCAGCTTATGGGTCGTCGAATTCATCCTCTTCTTCGTGTTTAATGTTCACTGACGTAGCTGGAACGCCTTATTGGATGGCCCCTGAAGTTATACATTCACATACAGGGTATAGTTTCAAGGCTGATATTTGGTCTTTTGGTATTACTGCTTTGGAATTAGCACATGGACGGCCTCCACTGTCTCATCTTCCTCCTTCAAAATCCTTGTTCATGAAAATAACAAAGAAATTTCGGTTTTCTGATTATGAGAATACAAAGAACTACAAGAAATTCTCCAAATCTTTTAAGGATATGGTAGGATTATGTCTTGATCAAGATCCATCTAAAAGGCCATCAGCAGAGAAATTGTTGAAACATCCTTTCTTTAAATGCAGTAATAAAGGTCCTGATTTTTTAGTTAAGCACATCTTGCAGGTAGGGTGGACATACAGTTAAATTTTGAGAATTTATTGTCAATATTAAGTTCTAAATAGGAGCCTTAACGTTGTTGTCTTTTAATAAGGAGGTCACGAGTTCGAGCCGTGGAAACAGCCTCTTGTAGAAATGCAGGGTAAGGCTAGACCCTCGTGGTCCGGCCCTTCCCCGGACCCCGCATATAACGGGACCGGGCTGCCCCTTTTTACTAGTAAATCTGAACTCATATTTTAAAATTCTAAATCCGCTACTGTTTGTAGGGCTTGCCAAGTGTGGAGCAGAGGTTCAGACAATCAAAGATTCAAAGACAATTGTCGTTGAAGAAATCTGATGATGAAAATGAGGAGGATCCAGAACAGGGAGAAATTTGTAAGCAAAGAAGGATCAGTGGATGGAATTTCAATGTGCAAGGGTTTGAACTTGTTCCAGTTTTCCCGGTTGAAAAAGATCAACAGATTAGTAGCATAAAACAAGATAATGATAATGTGGTGAAGCAAGTGGATGTATCGGAATTGGGTTCTGATACATCGACTATAAGTTCACCAGGAAGTTCACGCCAATCTGAGGTCGAAGGTGCTATTGTTTGTGGTGGAGATAGAAAAATTCTTACTGAAATTGGGAGTGGGAGTGTTAGTAGGGAAGTAATGTTGGCTAGCTTATTGTTTTTAAAGAAGAGTTTGGATGATCAAAGACAAAATGTAATGAATTTGATAAGTATTTTCCATGGGGATCAACACAGTGTGGAAGTGAGTAGGAAAGACCAGCTGATTGATAAGCTGAGAAATGAACTGGAGAATGAGAAGAAGAAGAATTGTGCTTTGGAGCTCGAGTTAGAATTTCTCAAGTCTCACTGTTCGAATTAGTGGTACAACTTATATGTAATTGTAATCGTAGAATTTTTAATTATTTAAGCTTTAGACATAATGTTGTCGGTGTATTGGGAAAAAGTTGAATTTATATTGAAAATGACGTGGCGTGACACGTGGATTGGTCAAATGGTCAAAGCGTAACAATTGAAAAAAAGGCACGGGAGATAACATATATGGGAAGAAGAAGTTAAACAGGCACGAGAAGCAGTTTAGACACGACTCTCATACCAATTCAAGTCATTTTAAAGCCAACGGATCGGAAGGCATTGAAGACATGAATCTGAAGACAAAAAGGAGTCCAAATT
>MU698317.1:51496-80785 GCA_026770625.1 Nicotiana glauca
CTCATTAAAGCTTAGGTTTCATTTCTTTACCTAGAATCAACTATAAAAGGAAGAAGTCTCATCATTTGTAAGGACAAGGAAAAATTATTGATATCATACTGAAATACAAACTTGTTTACTGCTTTATTCTTATTCTCAGTAAACCTATTATTCTTTTTTGGTCTCTTGATTATCAGTAACCCGATTTTTCATCTTAAATTCTATCTTTGACCAAAATATTATTTTTTGGTTAAACAGTCGGACAGATGAGCTTAAATTGATGAACAACGATGATTCATATAGCCGACCCCAACACCGTGCTTTGTAAATGTCTATTGATCAATAAAGCTAAAATGATGTATGCAGATATATTTTGTTAGGAGCTAAACAACGAAATTATAAGTGCAACATTTTCTTGCTTTGATATTGCGGAATGCTCGTGACCGGACCTCGGTGTTCACATTTAATGATAAAAAAGAAGTTCAAAGATGAACAATTTTCCTGTTTATATTAAAGCTTAATATACCATGATTTTGAGCTTGTTGACACAAGGAAATCACAAGCTCCTTCAACTCCTCATGTATGGGAAAGAAACTGGCTTTTCTAGTAACAACCAACTTCAAGATTACATACGAGCTTGCATAGAAGCAGGTTGTTAATTAGTAGTATTCAATTCTGGAGTTGGGCCCTTAGTTAACTTTTTTTGTGTTCTGAATTATGCAAATGGGCACATTCTTATAGCATACTAGATGGGCGTGCTTGTGAAGAAAATAAAGTTAATTTTTTGGAAAAATATAGAATTCTCTAGAATGTCCTAGTGTAGTATCATTGATATTTATCTAGTAGACATATCTAGATGTTCTAGAATGTTGTGGGAAGATAAGAGATATCTAGATATTCTAGAGTGTTGTTAGAAGATAAGGTTGCTAGAATCTTCTTTGTACATTATCTAGAATCTTATCTAGAATCATCCATAGGCTAGTATAAATAGGGGTGTCTTGTTCATTTGTAACCTAGCCAAATTCCAGAAAGACTTCCTTCCTAAACAAAGTTCTCCTCTCAAAAACTTTTCTTCTCTTTTGAAAGCTTCCTCTTCCTTAGTTGAATCTTCCTCTTTTAGTTAACGATCTTGGGTTAACAGAAGGTTTCCAAATAATACTCTTCTTCTGCTATTCTTTTCATGGTATCAGAGCCATAAGACCTCTTCTGGATTTCAAGGTCAGGTTAGTGGCTGATTCAACTGGTTTCTCTAAATGGATCTGGGTAGTCGTGCTAATGGATTGCAGATTGAGCTAATGAACCAGTCCAACTACAAGGTATGGAAAACTTGTATGAAGTCATACCTTGTTGGTGAGGATTTGTGGGAAGTTGTCAATGGGAGTAACACAAGTCCTCCTGCTGACGCACCGGAAAATAGCAATGCGTGTAAGAAGTGGAAGCAGATTAATGCTAAGGCAGAGTTTATCCTAAAGAGATCTATCTCTCATAATTTATTTGATCATATTATAAGGTGTATATCAACTCATAAAATATGGAGGACCTTCGATCGATTGTTCAACAAGAAGGATGAAACTCGGCTAGAGATTTTGGAGAATGAGTTAGCTAACACCAGTCAAGGTAATCTCTCTATTGCCGAGTATTTTTTGAAGGTTAAGAATCTGTGTTTCGAAATTTCTCTATTGAATCTGGACGAGGCTATCTCTGAAGCACGAATAAGAAGAATCATTATTCGTGGTTTAAAGTTAGAATATATTCCATTTGTTACATCGATTCAAGGATGGGTTCAACAACCATCTTTAGAAGAATTTGAGAATTTGCTGTCGTCACAAGAGCTACTAGCCAAATAGATGGCTGGTGTATCTATCAAAGAAGGGGAAGGAAATTCTTGTGTTGCCGATAAGAGAAACTATAAAGGGAAATCAAGAGATAGCATGCACTTTCAGTCCTTAAGTGGTTCAATCTTGTCGGGAAAGAAGGGGGAGTCTACCAGTAACGGTAAAAAGCTTTTAAAATGTTACTGTTGTGGAAAAGTCGGGCATATAAAAAGATATTGTCGAGCCAAAGAAAGCAATATGGCTCAAACCAAGAAAGCTGCTGAAGAAGAAGAAAAAGAAGAAGACTGGGGAAAGTGCTTTGCAGCGGAGACTCGGGCAATAAATGCCATGGCTTCAATAAACTTTGAAAGAGACTGGATCGTTGATTCAGGATGTGGACACCGTCTCACTGGAGATCAATCCAAATTCTCCACCTTTCGCGAATACAACGGACATGATGTCATTATTACAGCAGATAATACAGTCCATAACATTGAGAAGGAAGACACTGTTGTGATCAACGAGAAGCAAAAAGATACTATCACCCTCAACAGTGTCTTTCATGTTCCAGGAATGAAGAAAAATCTATTTTCTATTGCAAATGTTGTAGATGCTGGAAACTATTTGCTATTTGGCCCAAGTGATGTTAAGTTCCTCCGAAATATCAAGGTGCTCAAGGCAAATATCATTCACTCGGGTAAGAGAGTTAACGATCTATATGTCTTATCTGCCTCTAATTCATATATTGAAAAGATGAGTAGCAATGATAATACACATCTTTGGCATGCTAGACTTGGACATCTAAGCATGGATAAATTAAAAGCCATGGTAAAGTTAAATCTAGTAAAAGGTTTGCCTAACTTAAGAAATTTTGGTGGAGGAGAGGTTTGTGAAGGATGTCAATATGGAAAGGCACATCGTCTTCCATTTGACATATCCTTGTCAAGGTGTAATGCCCTACTATAACTTATTCATAGTGACTTGATGGGGCCAACGAGAACTCCTTCATTCTCAGGCTATTCTTATATGCTAATTTTTATTGATGATTTTACTATATTCACTTGGGTTTATTTTGTGAAGCATAAGTCAGAAGTTTTCAGTAAGTTTGTGGAGTTCAAAGAAACAGTTGTAGGTTAACTCAACTCCAGAATAAGGCGGTTGCGGACTGATAATGGCGGTGAGTTTACATCAGATGAGTTTCTTTCTTTTTGGTCATCAGCATGGCATTAAAATAGAGCTGACACGTGCTGATACGCCACAACAAAATGGAGTGGCTGAAAGGAAGATCCGACACTTAACTGAGACATGTAAGAGCTGGCTTTATGCCAAAAATTTACCTAGAGCCTTGTGGGCTGAAGGCATGAAATGTGCAGCGTACGTGATTAACAGGATGCCGCTTTCTCCAAACAATATGAAGTATCCCTATGAATTAATGTTTGGAGAAAAGCCTAGCGTGAAACGCCTCAGGATTTTTGGCTCTATTTGTTATGTTCACATTTCGGATTCTCAACGGAGCAAGTTAGATGCCAAGGTAAGGAAATGCATCTTTGTCGGATATGATGAAAAGAAAAAGGGATGGAAATGCATGGATCCTAAAACTCATCTTTTTTTTGTCTCAAGGGATGTCATATTCGACGAAGTGTCTTTATATTATGGAGCTGCATTGGATGAAGCGAGTTCAAAAACCTTAAATAATGGAGATTGAAGCTTGCCCATCACATGTGCTTCTTTAGATAATACAGTTGGTGAGGAGTTAAGAGAAAGGGGGAGTCCTGGACCTCAACAACATGAAACTCAACAAGAAGATAATTCAAGTGGTTCGGGAAGGCCAAAAAGAACAATTATCAAGCCATCTCACTTCAGAGATGAAAATTTTGTCAGTACGTATTCCTGTTTCTTTGCCGGACCAATTGATGATGAAGAACCTTCCTCATTCGAAGAAGCCAAAGGAGTCAAAGAATGGGATCTTGCTATGGATGATGAAATAGAGGCTCTGATGAAAAATCAAACATGGAGCCTTGTACCAAAGCCGAAGGATGTACAACCCATTTCTTGTAAATGGGTTTAAAAATCAAAAGAAGAGCAGATAGAAGAATAGATATATATAAAGCAAGTCTTGTTGCTCGGGGATTTTCTCAAAAATACGGTGAATATTATGAAGAAACCTTCAGCCCGGTGGCTAAAATGATCTATGTCCATGTTGTGCTAGCCTTGGCAGGCTCGCATAATTGGAAGTTATGGCAACTTGATGTAAAAAATGCTTTCTTATATGGAGAGCTTGACAAAGATATTTATATGGATCAACCACCCGGGTATGTCTCTAACTTACATCCTGATTATGTCTGCAAACTTAAGAAGGCCCTTTATGGCCTCAAGTAAGCTCCACGAGCATGGTATGAAACAATTGCTCAATATCTACATTTCTGTGGCTATGATGCATCACAATTAGATCCTAGCCTATTTGTTAAAAAACAAGGCGACTTGCATATTGTTGTTTTTTTGTACGTGGTTGATATGATAATAACAGGAAACAGTGAAGATGAAGTTTCTAGGCTTCAAGATGAGCTTTCCATAAGATTTGACATCATGAAGTTGGGAGAGCTCCACCATTTTCTTGGGGTTAGAGGTGACAAACATGAACAAGGGGATCTTTATCAATCAAGAAGGATATGCGAAGAAACTTGTTGACTGGTTTGGATTGAAGCAAAGCAAAACATGTTCTACTCCTCTTGAGATAAGCATAAGGTTAAGGCAGGATGAAGGCTCACTTCTTGCAGATCCCAAGCCTTTTCGAGCTCTTGTTGGAAGTCTCTTGTATTTGACTATTACAAGGTCGGACATTTCCTTCTCAGTGGGATATGTAAGCAGATTTATGCAAAGGCCAAGAAAGCCTCACTTAGAAGCTGCAAAGAGGATTCTGAAATATATCAACTCAACATCAGACATGGGCTTGTTCTTCCAGAAGAAGAATGATTTGGTGTTAGCTGGTTATGCGGATGCTGATTTTGGTGGTGATTTGGATGACCGAAGATCAACATCGGGCTATATTTTCATTTGTGGTGGAACAAGTATTTTTTGGTGTAGCAAGAAGCAAGACTCCATTTCCTTGTCAACCACGGAGGCGGAGTATAAAGCAGCTGCTCTCACTGCTAAAGAATGTGTATGGCTACAAAGACTTGCTGAAGACTTGCATCTACCTATATCAAAGCCAACTGTGATTTATGGAGATAATCAAAGTACCATCAAGCTCGCAAACAATCCAGTATTCCATGCAAGAACTAAACACATTGAGGCGGAACATCACTTTATTCGGGAAAAGGTTCTTGATGGAACTATCAATACTTTGGAAGTGCGAAGACAGGAGAATATCGCCAATATCTTCACCAAGTCACTTGCTAAATCTTCGTTGGAGTTCTTCCATGACAGGCTTGGAGTAGTTTCCAAAAAATCACTTTAAGGGGGAGTGTGAAGAAAATAAAGTTTATTTTTTGGAAAAATATAGAATTCTCTAGAATGTCCTAGTGTAGTATCATTGATATTTATCTAGTAGACATATCTAGATGTTCTAGAATGTTGTGGGAAAATAGGACATATGTAGATATTCTAGAGTGTTGTTAGAAAATAAGGTTGCTAGAATCTTCTTTATACATTATCTAAAATCTTATCTAGAATCATCCATAGGCTAGTATAAATAGGGGGTGTCTTGTTCATTTGTAACCAAGCCAAATTCAAGAAAGCCTTCCTTCCTAAACAAAGTTCTCATCTCCAAAACTTTTCTTCTCTTTTGAAAGCTTCCTCTTCCTTAGTTGAATCTTCCTCTTTTAGTTAACGATCTTGGGTTAGCAGAAGGTTTCCGAATAATACTCTTTTTCTACTATTCTTTACAGTGCTAAGCACGGCTGCCTTGTATCATTTTAATTTGAATCAACATGAGTGATGACGCAAATGAAATATATACCTTGATATGATAATAGCAAAGTTAGATTATACATATGGTTTATATACAAACTAATGATCAATTGATCCCACTTGAACACCAAAGCAGTCATGTCTAGCTGAATGCATTTGAAGATGTATAATTCAACTCTAGAATAAGGATTTACCTGTAATGATATGAGTTTATATGACATTCCATCACTCGGGTTACAAATGTTGCCTTGGGTTTTGACAGATAAGAGCCTCCTCCTTTATTTCTTGAATTCCTACATCAGTGTTGTATAGGGTCAAATTTGACCCTCAATGTCTCTACACCGATGGGTACGCCCATTGAGCATACGTCAGCTAATGCAAGGGTACGACTTGGGCGTGGGGACAAAGGCGACATTGTTTAAAACTCAGCGTCCTCAATAGGGGACGTTGACTACTTTTGTACTTTTATGATTATTTCGAGGAAGGCTTCCTGCTATATAAAGGGGACCTTCACATTGTGAAGGGGCATCATGATTATTCTCGAATAATACAACTCTCTGATTTTCTCCTACTCTCTCTCTATCTCTACATCTAACGAACACTTATTCTCGAGTTCATACTATCAGATCTACAACAATAATTTCATCTTTTCTATCTCTAGGTTTTATTATATTTGATTATGATTTACCCTCATTTATTTTTTGATTGTTTTTAAGCTTACAAAGTATATTGATAACTTTTGAGCCAAACAATTTGGCGCCGTCTATGGGGATTTCGAGAAAAAAAATCATAGTATCCACCTAGAGAACAACCAACTACCATTCTCTACACCACACAAAAAGATGGCCGAAAATAACACAAGATCGAAAGCAATAGTGGGTGTTACAACCAATCTCCTTGGTCCTCTTAACGAGGCCAGTGACGACGGTATCTTGAATGCAACCCCTAGCACCACACCAGGTGCAGAGATCTCACCTTTTCCATCTGAAGATCTGACGATCTTGCATGAAAAAGGAGCTTCCACATCTGCGGCTAAGGAAGCACCCTCGGTGGTCAAGAAGCTACTGGAAGAATGGCTAACAAGTACTCTAAGTGTCTTGGTTGAGAAGTCACCGCAAAGTAACGTCAGGTGTATTCCAACGGTAAGCATCACTGCTGCCATAGGTGAACCTGAGGTTGTACGAGCAAATAACAAACCCATCGAAGCACAGGCCAATGATGGCACGCTAACAGCCATCCTAAAGAAGATGGAAAAAATGGAGAATGAAAACAAGGCGCTTCGTGACCAAATAAAAGAGCATCAGGAGAGGGTAGACAAGATCCCCAGTGCTCCCAAGTTGCTACCAAAACGCGACATGGGAAGGTTCGTCGAACAACCATATACCGAAGAAGCTGCCCCTCACTCTATCCCAAAAACCTTCAAGATGCCACCCTACTTGAGGGTATATGACGGAACCACAGATCCCGAGGATCATTTGATCCACAATGTCACTGCTGTGAAGGGTAACGACCTATCAAAAGAGTAGGTACCATCGGTGCTGCTGAAGACGTTTGGTGAGACTTTGACAGGAGGGGCCCTAACGTGGTACTCACAGCTACCAGCTAAGGCAATATCAACGTTCGAGGAAATGGCGGATAAGTTCGTCACCACCCATGCAGGAGCAAAGAAAGCGGAAGCAAGGGTCAACGACATCTTCGCCGTCAGGCAAACCACAGGGGAAGGACTCAGGGACTTCCTAGCCAGGTTTAACAGGGTAAGGATGAGTCTGCCAAACGTATCGGAAGGTATGGCAGTCGCCGCTTTCCAGAACGGGCTAAACATGGACGGTTCAAGGGCAACCAAGAAGCTACTAAGCCGCCTCATGAAATATCCCCTTACCACATGGGAGGAAATCCACAATGCCTATTGCGCTGAAGTACGAGCGGACGAGGATGATCTTAATGGGCCGACCCAACGGCTAACGACGATACACTCCGAGAAAAGGAAGGATCAACGCAATTAAGGACGGTGAGAACAACTCCCACGCTCCAACAAAGACCGGCACCATCCATACACCAGATCCTCCCATCCACCACCAAGGCATACAGACGCTCTACAGTGATACGTCACCCCACTCCGAAATGAAAGAGGTACACCTCCTTTATTATCTGCCCATAACTTTTGTGTATCTTCTTCAGAAATAGTATACGCACTGGAGAAGCTGGGCACCAAAGTGCAGTGGCCGTAGAAGATGAAATCAGACCCCGCCACAAGGAAATCAAACGTCCTATGCGAGCTCCATCAGGAACGGGGACACAAAACCGAAGACTGAATAGGCCTACAGCAAGAGGTGGTCAGGATGCTGAACCAGGGATACCTGAGGGAATTACTCAGTGACAAAGGGAAAATAAACTTTGCACGCGGACGGGAACAACCACACGGGCCACCGAAGCCGCCCTCCCCAGCACGCACGATAAACATGATCCTTAGAGGCGGCAATGACTCAGCAATCAATCACATCAAGTTCGCCACCATGCACCAACTAAAACGGACAATCGCCCATGAAAGATATGACGACTTCGAAGATAGTATCACCTTCGATAAGTCCGATGCCGACGGTTTGTCTTTCCCTCATTACGATGCTTTAGTTATCACTTTACGTATCGCCGATACGGATGTTAAAAGAATCATGATTGACGACGAAAATGGCTCCTGTATTATCCACCCGAAGGTCCTCGTACAAATAGGACTCGAGGGTAAGGTAATACGGCGTTGCATAACACTAACTGGTTTTAACAATGCAGTGGAACGGACATCCAGAGAAATATCACTGCCCGTTTTAGTAGGAGGAGTTGCGCTAGAAACAACTTTCCACGTGATGAACCAGGAAACGGCCTACAACATCATCATAGGACGCCTATGGATACATTCCATGCGAGGGGTCCCTTCAAATTTTTACCAAGTGATCAAATTTCCCACCTCGTGGGGGGTATTCAACATTTGAGACGAGCCGCACACCGCACAGGAATTCTACAAAATAGCTCAAGATTGCACCCACGCCAAATAGCTAAAAGTGGTGAGTGCAAAAGCATAGCAATCAGCTGTGTCGGGGACTAAAGTCAACCCGACAACGGACGCCATCAGAGACCCCGACGTCATGGAAGCCTGTAAAGCAACAGTCGAAGATCTCAACCCAGTCCAATTGGACGACACCGACTTCACAAAGAAAGCCTACATCGGGCACGGCCTCACCAACCCGAGTAAGTATCATGAATTCCTAATTAACCATGCAGATTTAGTTGCTTTTTCCCATTCAGATATGCCGGGAATCCCGCGAGACATCGTCCCCCACAAGCTAAACGTCGATCCATTACACCCGCCCGTGCGACAGATGAGAAGTAAAGTCAACGCCGCTATCAATGAAGCGGTCAGCGAGGAGGTAGACAAATTACTGGTCAACGGTTCCATCAAAGAATCGAAGTAGCCCCAGTGGGTTGCCAATGTCGTCATGGTCAAAAAGAAAAATGGGAAGTGGAGAATGTGTGTGGATTTCACTGATCTGAACAAGGCATGCCCGAAGGATTCATTCCCACTACCCCACATCGACCAATTGATTGACGCCACCGCGGGACATGAACTGTTGAGCTTCTTAGATGCCTACTCCGGCTACAATCAAATCATGATGGCCGAGGAGGACCAGGAGAAAACAACTTTCATCACCCACCATGGGACATATTGCTACAAGGTAATGCCCTTCGGGTTAAAAAATGCGGGGGCTACGTACCAAAGACTGGTCACCAGAATATTCAAAGAAAAGCTCGGTAAGACCATGGAAGTCTATATCGACGATATCCTGGTGAAGTTGAAAAAGAAAGAAGACCACATCGACCATATGAAAGAAGCCTTCGAAATATTGAGAAGGTACGAGATGAAGCTGAACCCTGAGAAATGCGCCTTCCGCGTAGCCTCGAGAAAATTCTTAGGATTTCTCGTGTCTCAACGAGGCATCGAGGTCAACCCAGATCAGATCAAGGCGATAGATGCAATACCTGAGATTCTGAATAGCAAAAAACAGGTACAAAAGTTGATGGGGCGAATAGCCGCCCTATACAGATTCATCTCACGGTCCTTCGACAGGTGCCATAAATTTTTCAATGTGTTGAGAAAGGACAACAGGTTACAATGGAACGAGGAATGCGTCAAAGCCTTGAGAAAATTGAACGCATACCTATCTTTGCCACCACTACTGGCCAAAGCGAGTCCAGGCGAGCCCCTGCTGGTATATCTGGTCGTCTCCGAGGTCGCCGTCAGCGTAGTCTTGGTTCACGAAAATAAAGGTACGCAATCTCCTATTTAATATATTAGCAAAACTTTAGTGGACGCCGAAACACGGTATCCACACCTTGAAAAGTTAGCCCTGGCATTGGTCGTAGCTTCACGAAAGCTCTGACCCTATTTTCAGTGCCACTCCATAAAAGTAGTAACGACCTTCCCCTTGAGAAGTGTCCTACATAAGCCTGAGTTATCAGGCAGACTCGCCAGATGGGCTATAGAGCTTAGCGAGCACGATATCTCATATCACCCAAGAACCACCATCAAGTCGCAAGTACTTGCCGGCTTTATAGCCGATTTTAGCGCAGAAATACTGCCAAAAGCAGAACTGGAGGCATATCGTACCTCCTCCAACACCGACCTATGGACTCTTCACACTGACAGCGCTGCTAATGCCTCGAAATTAGGACTGGGACTCGCTCTCAAGGTCTCCACGGGCAAAATAATTCACCAGTCCGTGCATTGCCCCGAAATGACTAACAACGAGGCCGAGTAGGAGGCTGTTATTGTAGGTATAAAACTAGCCATCAAATATGGGGCTTGACAACTCGTTCTCCACTGCGATTCCCAGCTTGTAGTGAACCAGGTCACTTGGACTTACCAAATCAAGGAGCAGAGATTGCAAAAATATCAGTCAGAGATCCACAGATTAACGACTGAGTTCGACGAGTGCCGCTTCGAAAAAATTCCGAGGGCACGGAACGTTGAAGCAGACGGTTTGGCAAAATTGCCCGCAGCCATTAAAAACATCAACAACGAAAGCGTGGTCACCCTCCTCCATTCAGCCATTGATCACACTGAGGTACTCTCTTTAAATTTGACTTGGGACTGGCGCAACCAGCTTGTATCCTATCTGCAGGATGGTACACTCTCACTCGCCAAAAAAGAAGCAAAGAAGCTCCGCGTATAGGCCACCAGGTATTGCCTGATAAACCACGAGCTCTACAAAAAGACGTTTGGCGGACCCCTGACCAAGTGCCTAGGGCCGCACCAAATGAGACCAGTACTCGAAGAGGTACACGAGGGTCACTGCGGCGCCCATACAGGCAACCGTGCCCTCGTATACTGCATAATACGAGCCGGTTATTATTGGCCCACCATAAAGAAAAAGGAAGCAAAATACGTTCGTCGATGCGAACAACGTCAAAAGTATGCCCCCATGATACACAAACCAGGAGAGCCCCTCCACTCAGTCACTTCCCCAAGGCCTTTCATCAAATGGGGAATGAACATAGTCGGTTCCCTACTAGTGGGACGAGGAAAGGTACGATTTCTATTAGTTTTAACTGACTACTTCTCCAAGTGGGTGGAAGAAGGTGCGTACGCCCAAATACGCGAACAGGAAGTCATTGCCTTCATATGGAAGAATATCATCTGCCATTTCGGCATCCCCAAGGAAATCAGCTGCGACAACGGATGACAGTTCGTCGGCCAGAAGACGATGGAATTCTTCGACAAATGGCACATTAAGAGAATACTCTCCATGCCATATCACCCTACTGCCAACGGCCAAGCAGAGTCTTCCAACAAAACAATACTGAACATTCTGAAAAAGAAACTCGAGGAAGCCAAAGGGATATGGCCTGAGCTACTACCAGAAGTGATGTGGGCACACCGGACCACACCAAAATCCTGCACAGGAGAAACACCATATTTACTGGTCTACGGAACCGACTCAGTCATACCAGTCGAAGTCGGCGAACCAAGCTTGAGGTATTCACATACCAGCAGAACAGAGAACGACATAAATAGGCTTCAAGACCTCGACGAGGTCGAGGAAAGAAGAGAAATGCCCCACATAAGAAAGGTGGCTCAGAAACAACAAGTTGAAAGATACTACAACAAAAGATCCAAAGTAAGACCACACAAAGTGGGAGACTACGTCCTCAAAGCCAAAATATTGGCATCAAAAGACCCAAGCGAAGGAAAACTGGGCACCAACTGGGACAGACCCTACAAAATCGCAGCAGCAACAGGTAAAGGAGCATTCCAATTAGAAACAATGGAAGTAAAAACTCTCCAAAACAATTGGAACGTCGCCCACCTTAAGTATTTCCATTTCTGAAAGGCATCTCCCGAGTCGCACTCTTTTTTCCTGACCCGAGTTTTGTCCCAATTAGGTTTTCTCGGGGAGGTTTTTAACGAGGCGGCAGAGGAGACACCTGGAGATATTTGCGGAACAAGTTTATCATACCAGCCACTCCATGCACTCTCTTGACTGACATGACAAAGGGATTGGACTAGCATGATCTCCAATGTATAAACGGCTAAGGCCATCTCCAACGTGTAAACGGCTAAGGCCATCTCCAACGTGTAAACGGCTAAGGCCATCTCCAATGTGTAAACGGCTAAGGCCATCTCCAATGTGTAAATGGCTAAGGCCATCTCCAACATGTAAACGGCTAAGGCCATCTCCAACGGGTAAACGGCTAAGGCCATCTCCAATGTGTAAATGGCTAAGGCCATCTCCAACATGTAAACGGCTAAGGCCATCTCCAACGGGTAAACGGCTAAGGCCATCTCCAATGTGTAAATGGCTAAGGCCATCTCCAACATGTAAACGGCTAAGGCCATCTCCAACGGGTAAACGGCTAAGGCCATCTCCAATGTGTAAATGGCTAAGGCCATCTCCAACATGTAAACGGCTAAGGCCATCTCCAACGGGTAAACGGCTAAGGCCATCTCCAATGTGTAAATGGCTAAGGCCATCTCCAACATGTAAACGGCTAAGGCCATCTCCAACGGGTAAACGGCTAAGGCCATCTCCAATGTGTAAATGGCTAAGGCCATCTCCAACATGTAAACGGCTAAGGCCATCTCCAACGGGTAAACGGCTAAGGCCATCTCCAATGTGTAAATGGCTAAGGCCATCTCCAACATGTAAACGGCTAAGGCCATCTCCAACGGGTAAACGGCTAAGGCCATCTCCAATGTGTAAATGGCTAAGGCCATCTCCAACATGTAAACGGCTAAGGCCATCTCCAACGGGTAAACGGCTAAGGCCATCTCCAATGTGTAAATGGCTAAGGCCATCTCCAACATGTAAACGGCTAAGGCCATCTCCAACGGGTAAACGGCTAAGGCCATCTCCAATGTGTAAATGGCTAAGGCCATCTCCAACATGTAAACGGCTAAGGCCATCTCCAACGGGTAAACGGCTAAGGCCATCTCCAATGTGTAAACGGCTAAGGCCATCTCCAATGTGTGAACGGCTAAGGCCATCTCCAACGTGTAAATGGCTAAGGCCATCTCCAACGTGTAAACGGCTAAGGCCATCTCCAACGTGAAAACGGCTAAGGCCATCTCCAATGTGTAACCGGCTAAGGAGATCTCCAACATGTAAACGAATAAGGCCATCTCCAACGTCTAAACGGCTAAAGCCATCGACAGTATTATGGCTAAGGCCATCGTCGTCAATAAGTCGACCCAGCTCGACTACGACAAACGAGTAATTCGATGACAATCGAAGTTGCGTACATGGCTAAGGCCATTGACAGTATTATGGCTAAGGCCATCATCGTCAATAAGTCGACCCAGCTCGACTACGACAAACGAGTAACTCGACGACAGTCGAAGTTACGTACATGGCTAAGGCCATCGACAGTATTATGGCTAAGACCATTGTCGTCAATAAGTCGACCCAGCTCGACTACGACAAATGAGTAATTCGACGATAGTTGAAGTTATGTACATGGCTAAGGCCATCGACATTATTATGGCTAAGGCCATCGTCGTCAATAAGTCGACCCAGCTCGACTACGACAAACGAGTAATTCGACGACAGTCGAAGTTACATACATGGATAAGGCCATCAATAATATTATGGTTAAGGCCATCATCGTCAATAAGTCGACCCAGCTCGACTACGACAAACAAGTAATTCGATGACAGTCGAAGTTACATACATGGCTAAGGTTATCGACAGTATTATGGCTAAGGCCATCATCGTCATTAAGTCGACCCAGCTCGACTACGACAAATGAGTAATTCAACGACAATCGAAGTTACGTACGTGGCTAAGGCTATCGTCGTCAATAAGTCGACCCAGCTCGACTACGACAAACGAGTAATTCGACAACAATAGAAGTTATGTACATGGCTAAAGCCATCGTCATAAATAAGTCTACCTAGCTCGAGTACGAAAAACGAGTAATTCGACGACAGTCGAAGTTAAGTACATGGCTAAGGCCATCGACAGTATTATGGCTAATGTTGTCGTCGCCAACAGTCGCCAACCCTATTCGACTACAGTAAAGGGAACGTAAATAACAGTTGAAGTGATGCCATTATTAGCTAAAGCCACCACTATTTAGCATCGAAGCCGCCTCCTATCGGCGGATAACACAGACAACGTTCGAGAAACACACTGGGATCCTACAAGTAAGCGAGCATCCGCTCTGCAGAGACGAGGTACCAAAAATAAAAGATGCAAAAGGAAAAGAATAACAGCAAAAGTACAAATTTCATTATCATCCAAAAAATGCATGTACAAAAGGACCCATTTACATTCCAAAATACAACAAAACAAAAATGTATACAAGTCCTAAGGGGCTTCGTCATTCAGCTCACCGTCCCCCGCCTAACCGCCATCTCGTCCATTACCACCCCTAGGTTGATAAGTTGCAGAGATCCAGGACTCGGATCCTAGACAGTTAACGTCTTCGAAATTATAGCCCACCCGGTCTAGGGAGTCGGAACTATACCCACAGGCATTGCGGGCGACGTGAGCTACGCGCCGTTGCTCCTGAACCTCCACCTCAGTAGCTCGACCCGCAGCTAAGAACTCCTCGAGCACGACTAGTCTGGCCTCGGCATATACCCACATCTCGTGCAGCTCGCGATGCGCATCCTCATCAGACCTTGGCACATCAGTCCGCTTAAGGGCTTCAATCTCAGCCGCCCTGGTATCGAGCTTGGCGGTCAAGGCAGCGACCTTGGCTCGCAAATCAGCAGCTTCCGCCGCTACCCCACGGCCAACCTCCAATTCCTCTTCCTTCGACTGAAGAAGAGTCTCTAGCTCAACCTGCTCCAGTTCGACCACCCTCCGTTTTAGTTGGGCCTCCTACTGCTCAAGGCCCTCACGGAACACCTGAAATTCTGGGTCCTGCTTAAGCAGGTCCGCCAGCGCCCGATGCTTGGCACGGCACCGCTGGTACTTTTTTTTCATCTTGTTAAAAGTGGCTGCCTTCCTTTGTGCTCGCCGCTTCCTCTCCACCTCCAAAATGAGAGTCTAAAAAGGAGAAGAAAAAGAGGAAAGGCAAGTCAGTATGCATTAAAGTAAGCCTTACGGCACATAAAGAAACTGAAAGCTACCTGCAAGGCCGTGCCAGAGACCCTCCGGGATAGATCCCCGTCACTAACACCTTTCAGCATTTCATGCTCAGCAGCTGCACATAATAGGGTCATATCCGTTGCGGCCTGCTCACTGTGTTGTAATAGGTTATACCCTCCTAGGATCAGAATTTGGCGGTTGGATCTACCTGCCGTCATCCCTACATGGGCCGGACCCCTCGTTAACCCATCTGCATCCCCATGGGCGGCCTCAGGGTCCACCCTCTCGGCACTGTCGCCCACTTCTCCAACAGCAGCTGAGGAACCACTCTCCGGAATGTGGGCTGGGCTGACGTCGGTGACAGCTCTCCTTTGGGGAGCCGACCTCCCAGAATGGATAGCATCGGCCATAAAAACCGGCCTCGACACTTGACGAGGCTCACTCGCCCTCTCGTCTTTAGTTGCTATCCCCTTGCCCATTATCAACCGCTGTCATTTTCTCTCTGGAGGCTCCTCACCTTTAGAAGTCTCCTCCACAGGCCGCGGGGACGGCATTGAAGGAGTCACTTCACTTGCGGACGCTGCCACGGGCGCAACCTCCTGTTAGGAACCTCAGGAGTGCCATCAGTGAACGAGCCACAGGGTATGTCTCCACCCTCAGAGTCAGTCCCCCCGCCCTAGGCGAAGTAACGATGGTTTTCTTCTTCTTGGGGGCGCTCTGACCTGCCAACACGAGTAAGCTAGGTAATAAAACCTAAGGGAACTTCCAAACCAAAGCCGAAGAATTACCTGACGGGCCGTATCGTTCATGAAATACGGCCCAGGTATGGCATTCCTCCACATAAGGTATCATTCTTTCCACCCACGATTTAATATTATCAATGAACTGGGGTGGAGAAGCCCTCGCTACAAAAAAAAAGAAAGAAATCACAGTGGCCGAATGGTCAAGGTCGCAAGTAGTCATGAATTCTACAAATAAAGGTACTTACGTTCTGGGTTCCATCTTTCTGGGAACCCTTCAGAGTTAGACACCAGGTGCTCCTTCCTGATGTAGAAGTACCTATGCCAAAAGCGGCGGTTGGTCTTATCGTCAGATTTAACAACCAAGCCCTTCGTGCCATGACTTTTGAACTGCAGCATGGTACCCCTCAGGTAACCAGGACTGAATAACTGTAAAAGGTGATTAACTAAGACAACGCACTCAGCCTTGGCCGCATACGTGGTCAGAATCCTGCACACCTTCAAGGTGTAAAGAGTAAGCTGAGCCGGACACACATTGAAAAAGCGGCAAAGCTCCTTCGCTAAAGGGTAGATCGAGAGACTATAACCGATCAACAATGGGTACTCGTAAAATGTGCAGTACCCAGGCCTGTGCACATTGGCATAGTCCATCCCGGCCGGAGCCATTTCCACATGGTCCGGAATATGGTGCATCGCTCAAAGATTATCCAGATGGGATTGCAATAAATCACTATGCTCCCAGGGAAGGGCTGGGCTTTTAGTTTGAAAATCCCTTCGAATATGCATCTCCTTTGGGAGAACGTTGTCTACAGTAAGGGGAACAAGGGGTTTTCCTGCTTCTTCCTCCTCGCGATCGAAGGAGGGCGGAACCCTAGATGGGGCATTATCTTTGGTCTTTTTACTGCTCTGACGACTTTTTTTCATGTTACCCTATGTAAGAAACAAAGCGCTAACGATGATAAGTGTGGCTTCAGAGAAGTGTAAGAGTCTCAAACGAAATAACGGTTCCTAGAAAGAAAGGCAAAAAAGGAATCCAGAAAAGGTTTTCCAAAGGTTCGAAAGATCAAACGAATTGAACCTTCCCCCTATTTATAGGGTTAGGATGCGCAAAACTCGAAAAGGCTTGATTCAAAACGGGCGCGGGAAACCAGAACATCACATCATCCTCTTAACCGCCTCGGGAGTAAGTATAATAATGATGCATGCGGGCGGCGATGTCATTTCGAAAAGGGAGCCACGCGTCAGCAGCTCGACAATGTCATACATTTCATATCATTCACGTTACCGCCCCTAGGGCAAGGTCAAATTCTCCAAAGACGAGGTTTGCATTTCTGCCCATCGAAGACGCCTACCGAATGCGCCTCCAATCAGTGGAGGGACTAACTGTATAGGGTCAAATTTGACCCTCAATGTCTCTACGCCAATGGGTACGCCCATTGAGCATACGTCATCTAAAGCAAGGGTACGACTTGGGCGTGGGGACAAAGGCGACGTCGTTTAAAACTCGGCGTCCTCAATAGGGGGACGTTGACTACTTTTGTACTTTTATAATTATTTCGAGGAAGGCCTTCTGCTATATAAAGGGGACCTTCACATTATAAAGGGTCATCATGATTATTCTTGAATAATACAACTCTCTGATTTTCTTCTACTCTCTCTCTATCTCTACATCTAACGAACACTTATTCTCGAGTTCATACTATCAGATCTACAACAATAATTCATCTTTTCTATCTCTAGATTTTATTATATTTGATTACGATTTACCCTCATTTATTTTTTGATTGTTTTTAAGCTTACAAAGTATATTGATAACTTTTTAGCCAAACAAGTGCAATAAGAGATCTTTGTAGTAAGAAATATTAAAGAACAAATTTTTATTAAACAAAGCGTATAATGGATTATCAAGAAGTATGATATGCTTAATACCTCCTAACAAAGTAGTGAGTTACTTTGATGGACACCTAAGAAGAGACATGTCAAACAAAGTAGTGAGCTGCTTTAGTGAACACCTAAGAATAACCATGCCAAATGATAGCACCATACTATACTAAATCAGTGTCATTCGAAGAAGTAATAAGAAAAAGTAAGAGAATACAACTAAAATCAAGTCATCTAACTCAATGGACTACCATTAGTTGTATATAAGTTGTCACGATCCAAATTCCATCGTATATAAGATGTGATGGAGCCCGACACCGTTGTCAAACAAGCCAACCCTAATTCAACTAATGGGTTCTCATTATTTTACCAAAACAACCCCAACATTTTTCTTGACAGTTAAGCTTTTACATAGTCGATAATTAACAAGTTCATAATAATATAAATACATCCCAAAATAATAGTCTATAGGTATGTGCCAGGAACTAGTGTCACAAGTACTAGAGCAACTAGTAGAATGTACAAAAAAAAATACCACTATCCTACTATCTGAAATAGAATAGATAGTACATAACAACAACAAAAGGAGAAAACTCCAGGATACCTGAGGGAACTACTCAGTGACAAAGGGAAAATAAACTTTGCACGCGGACGGGAACAACCACACGGGCCGCTGAAGCCGCCCTCCCCAGCACGCACGATAAACATGATCCTCAGAGGCGGCAACGACTCAGCAATCAATCACGTCAAGTTCGCCACCAGGCACAAACTAAAACGGACAATCGCCTATGAAAGGTATGACGACTTCGAAGATAGTATCACCTTCGATAAGTCCGATGCCGACGGTTTGTCTTTCCCTCATTACGATGCTTTAGTTATCACTTTACGTATCGCCGATACGGATGTTAAAAGAATCATGATTGACGATGGAAGTGGCTCCTATATTATCCACCCGAGGGTCCTCGTACAAATGGGACTCGAGGGTAACGTAATACCGCATTGCATAACACTAACTGGTTTTAACAATGCAGTGGAACGGACATCCAGAGAAATATCACTGCCCGTTTTAGCAGGAGGAGTTGCGCTGGAAACAACTTTCCACGTGATGAACCAGGAAACGGCCTACAACGTCATCATAGGACGCCCATGGATACATGCCATGCGAGCGGTCCCTTCAAGTTTTTACCAAGTGATCAAATTTCCCACCTCGTGGGGGGTATTCAGCATTCGAGGCGAGCCGCGCACCGCACAGGAATTCTACAAAATAGCTCAAGATTGCATTCATGCCAAACAGATAAAAGGGGTGAGTGGAAAAGCATAACAATCAGTTGTGTCGGGGACTAAAGTCAACCCGACAACGGACTCCATCAGAGACCCCGACGTCGTGGAAGCCTATAAAGCAACAGTCGAAGATCTCGACCCAGTCCAATTGGACGACACCGACTTCACAAAGAAAGACTACATCGGGCACGGCCTCACCAACCCGAGTAAGTATTGTGAATTCCTAATTAACCATGCAGATTTATTTGCTTTTTCCCATTCAGATATGCCGGGAATCCCGCGAGACATCGCCACCCACAAGCTGAACGTCGATCCATTACACCTGCCCGTGCGACAGATGAGAAGTAAATTCAACGCCGCTATCAATGAAGCGGTCAGCGAGGAGGTAGACAAATTACTGGTCAACGATTCCATCAAAGAATCGAAGTAGCCCAGTAGGTTGCCAATGTCGTCATGGTCAAAAAGAAAAATGGGAAGTGGAGAATGTGTGTGGATTTCACTGATCTGAACAAGGCATGCCCGAAGGATTCATTCCTACTACCCCACATCGACCAATTGATCGACGCCACCGCGGGACATGAACTGTTGAGCTTCTTAGATGCCTACTCCGGCTACAACCAAATCATGATGGCCGAGGAGGACCAGGAGAAAACAACTTTCATCAACCACCAAGGGACATATTGCTACAAGGTAATGCCCTTCGGGCTAAAAAATGCGGGGGCTACGTACCAAAGACTGGTCACCAGAATATTCAAAGAAAAGCTCGGTAAGACCATGGAAGTCTATATCGACGATATCCTAGTGAAGTTGAAAAAGAAAGAAGACCATATCGACCATATGAAAGAAGCCTTCAAAATATTGAGAATGTACGAGATGAAGCTGAACCCCGAGAAATGCGCCTTCGGCGTAGCCTCGGGATTTTCTCGTGTCTCAACGAGGCATCGAGGTCAACCCAGATCAGATCAAGGCGATAGATGCAATACCTGAGATTCTGAACAGCAAAAAACAGGTACAAAAGCTGATGGGGCGAATAGCCGCCCTATATAGATTCATCTCACGGTCCTTCGATAGGTGCCATAAATTTTTCAATGTGTTGAGAAAGGACAACAAGTTACAATGGAACAAGGAATGCGTCGAAGCCTTGAGAAAATTGAACGCATACCTATCTTCGCCACCACTACTAGCCAAAGCGAGTCCAGGCGAGCCCCTGCTGGTATATCTGGTCGTCTCCGAGGTCGCCGTCAGCGCAGTCTTGGTTCGCAAAAATAAAGGTACGCAATCTCCTATTTACTATATTAGCAAAACCTTAGTGGACGCCGAAACACGATATCCACACCTTGAAAAGTTATCCCTGGCATTGGTCGTAGCTTCACGAAAGCTCCGACCCTATTTTCAGTGCCACTCCATAAAAGTAGTAACGACCTTCCCCTTGAGAAGTGTCCTACATAAGCCTGAGTTATCAGGCAGACTCGCCAGATGGGATATAGAGCTTAGCGAGCATGATATCTCATATCACCCAAGAACCACCATCAAGTCGCAAGTACTTGCCGACTTTATAGCCGATTTTAGCGCAGAAATACTGCCAGAAGCAGAACTGGAGGCACATCGTACCTCCTCCAACACCGACCTATGGACTCTTCACACAGACGGCGCTGCTAATGCCTCGAAATCAGGAGTGGGACACGTTCTCAAGGTCTCCACGGGCGAAATAATTCACCAGTCCGTGCATTGCCCCGAAATGACTAACAACGAGGCCGAGTAGGAGGCTGTTGTTGCAGGTATAAAACTAGCCATCAAATATGGGGCTTGACGACTCGTTCTCCACTGCGATTCCCAACTTGTAGTGAACCAGGTCACTCGGACTTACCAAATCAAGGAGCAGAGATTGCAAAAATATCAGTCAGAGATCCACAGATTAATGACTGAGTTCGACGAGTGCCGCTTCGAACAAATTCCGAGGGCACGGAACGTTGAAGCAGACGGTTTGGAAAAATTGCCTGCAACCATTAAAAACTTCAACAACGAAAGCGTGGTCACCCTCCTCCATTCAGCCATTGATCACACTGAGGTACTCTCTTTAAAGTTGACTTGGGACTGGCACAACCAGCTTGTATCCTATCTGCAGGATGGTACACTCTCACTCGACAAAAAAGAAGCAAAGAAGCTCCGCGTATAGGCCACCAGGTATTGCCTGATAAACCACGAGCTCTACAAAAAGACGTTTGGCGGACCCCTGACCAAGTGCCTAGGGCCGCACCAAATGAGACCAGTACTCGAAGAGGTACACGAGGGTCACTGCGGCACCCATACAGGCAACCGTGCCCTCGTATGCTGCATAATACGAGCCGGTTATTATTGGCCCACCATAAAGAAAGAGGCAGCAAAATACGTTCGCCGACGCGAACAATGTCAAATGTATGCCCCCATGATACACCAACCAGGAGAGCCCCTCCACTCAGTCACTTCCCCATGGCCTTTCATCAAATGGGGAATGAACATAGTCGGTTCCCTACTAATGGGACGAGGAAAGGTAGGATTTCTATTAGTTTTAACTGACTACTTCTCGAAGTGGGTGGAAGAAGGTGCGTACGCCCAAATACGCGAACAGGAAGTCATTGCCTTCATATGGAAGAATATCATCTGCCGTTTCGGCATCCCCAAGGAAATCAGCTGCGACAACGGACGACAGTTCGTCGGCCAGAAGACGATGGAATTCTTCGACAAATGTCACATTAAGCGAATACTCTCCACGCCATATCACCCCGCCGACAACAGCCAAGCAGAGTCTTCCAACAAAACAATACTAAACATTTTGAAAAAGAAACTCGAGGAAGCCAAAGGGCTATGGCCTGAGCTACTACCAGAAGTGTTGTGGGCACACCGGACCACACCAAAATCCTGCACAGGAGAAACACCATACTCACTGGTCCATGGAACTGACTCAGTCATACCAGTCGAAGTCGGCGAACCAAGCTTGAGGTATTCACATACCAGCAGAACAGAGAACGACATAAACAGGCTTCAAGACCTCGACGAGGTCGAGGAAAGAAGAGAAATGCCCCACATAAGAATGGAGGCTCAGAAACAACAAGTTAAAAGATACTACAACAAAAGATCCAAAGTAAGACCACTCAAAGTGGGAGACTACGTCCTCAAAGCCAAAACATTGGCATCAAAAGACCCAAGCGAAGGAAAACTCGGCACCAACTGGGACAGACCCTACAAAATCGCAGCAGCAGCAGGTAAAGGAGCTTTCCAATTAGAAACAATGGAAGTAAAAACTCTCCAAAACAATTGGAACATCGCCCACCTCAAGTATTTCCATTTTTGAAAGGCGTCTCCCAAGTCGCACTCTTTTTCCCTGACCCGAGTTTTGTCTCAATTAGGTATTCTCGGGGAGGTTTTTAACGAGGCGACAGAGGAGATATTTGCGGAACAAGTTTATCATACCAGCCACTCCATGCAATCTCTTGACTGACATGACAAAGGGACTGGACTAGCATGATCTCCAATGTATAAACGGCTAAGGCCATCTCCAACGTGTAAACGGGTAAGGCCATCTTCAATGTGTAAACGGCTAAGGCCATCTCCAATATGTAAACGGCTAATGCCATCTCCGACGTGTAAATGGCTAAGGCCATCTCCAATGTGTAAACGGCTAAGGCCATCTCCAATGTGTAAACGGCTAAGGCCATCTCCAACGCGTAAACGGCTAAGGCCATCTCCAATGTGTAAACGGCTAAGGCCATCTCCAACGTGTAAACGACTAAGGCCATCTCTAACGTGTAAATGGCTAAGGCCATCTCCAATGTGTAAACGGCTAAGGCCATCTCCAACGTGTAAATGGCTAAGGCCATCTCCAATGTGTAAACGACTAAGGCCATCTCCAACATGTAAACGGATAAGGCCATCTCTAACATCTAAACGGCTAAAGCCATCGACAGTATTATGGCTAAGGCCATCGTCGTCAATAAGTCGACCCAGCTCGACTAGGACAAATGAGTAATTCGATGACAGTCGAAGTTGCGTACATGGCTAAGGCCATTGACAGTATTATGGCTAAGGCCATCATCGTCAATAAGTCGACCCAGCTCGACTACGACAAACGAGTAACTCGACAACAGTCGAAGTTACATACATGGCTAAGGTCATCGACATTACTATGGCTAAGGCCATCATCGTCAATAAGTCGACCCAGCTCGACTACGACAAACGAGTAATTCGACGACAGTCAAAGTTACATACATGGATAAGGCCATCAATAATATTATGGTTAAGGCCATCGTCGTCAATAAGTCGACCCAGCTCGACTACGACAAACGAGTAATTCGATGACAGTCGAAGTTACATACATGGCTAAGGCCATCGACAGTATTATGGCTAAGGCCATCGTCGTCAATAAGTCGACCCAGCTCGACTACGACAAATGAGTAATTCAACGACAGTGGAAGTTACGTACGTGGCTAAGGCTATCGTCGTCAATAAGTCGACCCAGCTCGACTACGACAAACGAGTAATTTGACAACAATCGAAGTTATGTACATGGCTAAAGCCTTCGTCATCAATAAGTCTACCTAGCTCGAGTACGACAAACGAGTAATTCGACGACAGTCGAAGTTACGTACATGGATAAGGCCATCGACAGTATTATGGCTAATGCTGTCGTCGCCAACAGTCGCCAACCCTATTCGACTACGGTAAAGGGAACATAAATAACAGTTGAAGTGATGCCATTATTAGCTAAAGCCACCACTATTTAGAATCGAAGCCGCCTCCTATTGGCGGATAACACAGACAACGTTCGAGAAACACTCTGAGGATCCTACAAGTAAGCGAGCATCCGCTCTGCAGAGACGAGGTACCAAAAATAAAAGATACAAAAGGAAAAGAATAATAGCAAAAGTACAAATTTCATTATCATCCAAAAAATGCATGTACAAAAGGACCCATTTACATTCCAAAATACAACAAAACAAAAATGTATACAAGTCCTAAGGGGCTTCGCCATTCTGCTCACCGTCCCCCGCCTAACCGCCATCTCGTCCATTACCACCCCTGGGCTGATAAGTTGCAAAAATCCAGGACCCGGATCCTAGACAGTTAACGTCTTCAGAATTATAGCCCGCCCGATCTGGGGAGTTGGAACTATACCCACAGGCATTGCGGGCGACGTGAGCTACGCGCCGTTGCTCCTGAACCTCCGCCTCAGTAGCTCGACCCGCAGCTAAGAACTCCTCGAGCACGACTAGTCTGGCCTCGACATATACCCACATCCCGTGCAGCTCGCGATGAGCATCCTCATCAGACCTTGGCACATCAGTCCGCTTAAGGGCTTCAATCTCAGCCGCCCTGGTATTGAGCTCTACGGTCAAGGCAGCGACCTTGGCTCGCAAATCAGCAGCTTTCGCCGCTACCCCACGGCCAACCTCCAATTCCTCTTCCTTCGACTGAAGAAGAGTCTCTAGCTTAACCTGCTCCAGTTCGACCACCCTCCGTTTTAGTTGGGCCTCCTACTGCTCAAGGCCCTCACGGAACACCTAAAATTCTGGGTCCTTCTTAAGCAGGTTCGCCAGCGCCCGATGCTTGGCACGGCACCGCTGGTACTCTTTTTTCATCTTGTTAAAAGTGGCTGCCTTCCTTTGCGCTCGCAGCCTCCTCTCCACCTCCAAAATGAGAGTCTAAAAAGGAGAATAAAAAGAGGAAAGGCAAGTCAGTATGCATCAAAGTAAGCCTTACGGCACACAAAGAAACTGAAAGCTACCTGCAAGGTCGTGCCACCGACCCTCCGGGATAGATCCCCGTCACTAACACCTTTCAGCATTTCATGTTCAGCAGCCGCACATAATAGGGTCATATCCGTTGCGGCCTGCTCATTGTGTTGTAATAGGTTATACCCTCCTAGGATCAGAATTTGGAGGTTGGATCTACCTGCCGTCATCCCTACATGGACCGGACCCCTCGTTAACCCATCTGCATCCCCATGGGCGGCCTCAGGGTCCACCCTCTCGGCACCGTCGCCCACTTCTCCAATAGTAGCTGAGGAACCACTCTCCGGAATATGGGCTGAGCTGACGTCGGTGACAGCTCTCCTTTGGGGAGCCGACCTCCCAGAATGGATAGCATCGGCCATAAAAACCGGCCTCGACACTTGACGAGGCTCACTCGCCCTCTTGTCTTCAGTTGCTATCCCCTTGCCCATTATCAACCGCCGTCGTTTTCTCTCTGGAGGCTCCTCACCTTCAGAAGTCTCCTCCACAGGCTGCGGGGACGGCATTGAAGGAGTCACTTCACTTGCGGACGCTGCCACGGGCGCAACCTCCTGTTGAGGAACCTTAGAAGTGCCATCACTGAACGAGCCACAGGGTATGTCTCCACCCTCAGAGTCAGTTCCCGCCCTAGGCGAAGTAACGATGGTTTTCTTCTTCTTGGGGGCGCTCTGACCTGCCAACACGAGTAAGCCAGGTAATAAAACCTAAGGGAACTTCCAAACCAAAGCCGAAGAATTACCTAACGGGCCGTATCGTTCACGAAATACGGCCCAGGTATGGCATTCCTCCACATAAGGTATCATTCTTTCCACCCACGATTTAATATTATCAATGAACTGGGGTGGAGAAGCCCTCGCTACAAAAAAAAAGAAAGAAATCACAGTGGCCGAATGGTCAAGGTCGCAAGTAGTCATGAATTCTACAAATAAAGGTACTTACGTTCTGGGTTCCATCTTTCTGGGAACCCTTCAGAGTTAGGCACCAGGTGCTCCGTCCTGATGTAGAAGTACCTACGCCAAAGGCGGCAGTTGGTCTTATCGTCAGATTTAACAACCAAGCCCTTCGTGCCACGACTTTTCAACTGCAGCATGGTACCCCTCGGGTAACCAGGACTGAATAACTTTAAAAGGTGATGAACTAAGACAACGCACTCAACCTTGGCCGCATACGTGGTCAGAATCCTGCACACCTTCAAGGTGTAAAGAGTAAGCTGAGCCGGACACACATTAAAAACGCGGCAAAGCTCCTCCGCTAGGGGATAGATCGGGAGACTATAACCGATCAACAATGGGTACTCGTAAAATGTGCAGTACCCAGGCCCGTGCACATTGGCATAGTCCATCCCGGCCGGAGCCATTTCCACATGGTCCGGAATATGGTGCGTCGCTCAAAGATTATCTAGATGGGATTGCAATAAATCACTATGCTCCCAGGGAAGGGCTGGGCTTTTAGTTTGAAAATCCCTTCGAATATGCATCTCCTTTGGGAGGACGTTGTCTACAGTAAGGGGAACAAGGGGTTTTCCTGCTTCTTCCTCCTCGCCATCGAAGGAGGGCGGAACCCTAGATGGGGCATTATCTTTGGTCTTTTTACTGCTCTGACGACTTTTTGTCATGTTACCCTATGTAAGAAACAAAGAACTAACGATGATAAGTGTGGCTTCAGAGAAGTGGAAGAGTCTCACACGAAATAACGGTTCCTAGAAAGAAAGGCAAAAAAGGAATCCAGAAAAGGTTTTCCAAAAGTTCGAAAGATGAAACGAATTGAACCTTCCCCCTATTTATAGGGTTAGGATGCACAAAACTCGAAAAGGCTTGATTCAAAACGGGCGCGGGAAACCAGGACATCACATCATCCTCTTAACCGCCTCAGGAGTAAGTATAATAATGATGCATGCGGGCGACGATGTCATTTCGAAAAGGGAGCCACGCGTCAGCAGCTCAACAATGTCATACATTTCATCTCATTCACGTTACCGCCCCCAGGGCAAGGTCAAATTCTCCAAAGACGAGGTTTGCATTTCCGCCCATTGAAGACGCCTACCGAATGCGCCTCCAATAAGCGGAGGGACTAACTGTATAGGGTCAAATTTAACCCTCAATGTCTCTACGTCGATGGGTACGCCCATTGAGCATACGTCATCTAAAGCAAGGGTACGACTTGGGCGTGGGGACAAAGGCGATGTCGTTTAAAACTCGGCGTCCTCAATAGGGGGACGTTGACTACTTTTGTACTTTTATGATTATTTCGAGGAAGGCCTTCTGCTATATAAAGGGGACCTTCACATTATAAAGGGTCATCATGATTATTCTTGAATAATACAACTCTCTGATTTTCTTCTGCTCTCTCTCTATCTCTACATCTAACGAACACTTATTCTCGAGTTCATACTATCAGATCTACTACAATAATTCATCTTTTCTATCTCTAGATTTTATTATATTTGATTACGATTTACCCTCATTTATTTTTTGATTGTTTTTAAGCTTACAAAGTATATTGATAACTTTTGAGCCAAACGAGTGCAATAAGAGATCTTTGTAGTAAGAAATATTAAAGAACAAATTTTAATAAACAAAGCGTACAATGGATTATCAAGAAGTATGATATGCTTAATACCTCCTAACAAAGTAGTGAGTTTCTTTGATGGTCACCTAAGAAGAGACATGTCAAACAAAGTAGTGAGCTGCTTTAGTGAACACCTAAGAATAACAATGCCAAACGATAGCACCATACTATATTAAATTTGTGTCATTCGAAGAAGTAATAAGAAAGAGTAAGAGAATACCACTAAAATCAAGTCATCTAACTCAATGGACTACCATTAGTTGTATATAAGTTGTCACGATCAAAATTCCATCGTATATAAGTTGTGATGGCGCCCGACACCGTTGTCAAACAAGCAAACCCTAATTCAACTAATGGGTTCTCATTATTTTACCAAAACAACACCAACATTTTTCTTAAAAGTTAAGCTTTTACACAGTCGATAATTAACAAGTTCATAATAATATAAATACATCCCAAAATAATAGTCTATAGGTGTGTGCCAGGAACTAGTGTCACAAGTACTAGAGCAACTAGTAGAATGTACAAAAAAAAAATACCACTATCCTACTGCCTGAAATAGAATAGATAGTACATAACAACAACAAAAGGAGAGAACTCCGGATTTAACAAGTGTTAAAAATAACTTACCTCACAATGCTAGGCTGAAATCCCCTCTTTGGAAGCTCCCAAATCGCCCAAGAATGAATGAAATATGTCAAAAATGACATATTTTCCGTATTAAATGAAGGAACTGCCTTCAGCTATTTCCGCACCTACGGTTGGGGGACCGCATTTGCGATCTCGCTTCTGCGAGGAAAGGTCCGCATCTGCGGAATTTGACTGGGCTAGCAAGAGCCGCTTCTGCGGTCTGGGGGCTACTTCTGCGAAAGAGGAGCCGCATCTGTGGTTCTTGGGCTCCTCCCTTTAGGCCGCACCTGCGAGGGATTGGACACTTCTGCGGTCTCGCACCTGCGGCTGGCCAACCGCAGGTGCGGTTATGACAGATGTCTGGAGCTTCAGCTCCTTCCAATATTTTCTAACTTAACTTGAGCCTCGTCCAATTGACGCTTAGGGCCATCAAAGCCCCACCCGAAGATCCCGACAAGTTTAAAATCATGAAACGGACTCGCTCGAACCCTCGAAACGCCTGAAACAACGCAAAATCTAAGAATCACCCCCTAAAACCAATTGAATCAAACTTATGAACTTCAAGTTCTTCAATTCACATCCAATGTTACGAAACACACTTGTACACATGTGATTTTTGACCCTCCCCAAGATTTTTTATATTTTAGCATGTAAATATTTAATTTAGGTCTAATATCGCTATTTCAACTAAGTTTGACTCTTTTACTTTATTTTGTCACAAAAATAAAAATTACAAAAAAATATTTTAGTTTACTTTCATAAATTTAAATAAAAAAATACAAAAATAGTACCTTATTTTTATTTTTATATAATGTTGAAAATACAAAAATAGTTTCATGTTTTAATACAGTTTAGTTTAATTAATTAAAATTAGTTTTATATTTTTATATTATAAATTATATATAATTTTAGAAGGAAGAGTTAGTTTTGGGCTGGTTTATCCCATCTTAATGAATTTTGTAGTCCATTTTTAGTCTTGGACCCAATTTTAAGGCCCAAATAACCTACGCCCAATACCTAATACCCAACCCTAAGACCTAACCTTCAGCACCCTATACATATACACTCTAAGACCTAGATCTGTAGACTAAAAAAGATCCTCCGCAGAGCACTAAAAAATGACCCCTCACCCCTC